>JAMAGM010000081.1:0-37212 GCA_023626175.1 Talaromyces sp. PX1902
CTTAAATAACTTTATAAATACTTTCTTTAATTCTTATTTATATTATTCTTTTAGTTTTTATTATATTATAACTCTTTTTTTAGGTTATTTCTATTTCTTTTTAGATTATTTCTAGATTTTTTATTTTTATTTAGTTTTATTTTTTATAGCTAGCTGTAGTATCTTTTATGTTTTTAGTTTATTTAAGTTAATATTTTCTTTTAGCTTTATCTATAGGGATATTTTTTCTAATCTCTTCTATAGATTTATAATTTCTTTATATTCTTCTAATTTAGTTCTTAGGATATAGTTATTAATTAAAACTGTTCTAGTTATTTAATTAATAATAGGATTCTATTCTTATAGCTATAGTATTCCTAATACTATATTATATTTATTTATTATTATTATATTAAATAATATTATTATAATATATAGTTCTAATTTTAATAGTACTAGTTTAATCTTTATTTTATATCTTTATATAATTAAATTTCTATTTATATTTATTATATTAATTTATTCTTTTATTTTATATTTTTTAATTTATAATTTTTTTATAATTTTGGAGTAAATATAATTTCTAATGGCTTCTAAGTTAAGTAGGATTTGTATCTTTAGATTATAGAGTTCTACTAGAATAATAATAGTTTAATATTTTTAGTTTACTATAGTAGTGATTATATGCTTTTTCTAATACTAATCTATATAGCTTTAGACTACTTTAATATACTTTTTAAGACTATTAATATATAAGCCTTTATAATAGTATTAATAGAATATTACTTAGTATTCTCTTTTATATAGATTAGAGTATATTAGATATCTACTTTCTTTATATGTATATCTACATCTTAGATTCCTTTAAGAGCATATATACTTTGAGTGTATCACAATCTCTAGTATCTTAGAAAACTATTAGTTAATCTTTTTACTAAGATTATAGAATTTATATTTATTATTATAACAAGTTATTTAGTATATTTTAATATGGTTATATTCTTCTAGGTTTAGATAATATATATAGATATAGTTTGATGTATGTTCTAATTATCTACTATATAATTAGTATTTAAGTTTAAAATTTTCTTATAAATTATTGCTAGAACTTTGTTACTATATTTATATATTAGGTAGTTTTAATATATCTATTTATAATATTTCTTATATTTTTCTATATATTCTTTTTAAATATATTAAGATTCTTTCTAATAGATTGCCTTTATAGATGTGTAAGTATATAGGTCATCTCTTTAGTATTTAATTTTTTTAATTTTATATTTTATTTTCTATATAGTATTATAGCTTTAGCTGTTTTTATAAGTTTTATTATTATAATTAATTTTATTATAAATATAGTTATATCTACTAATTAATTAGTTTATTTCTTTAATCTTTTATCTTACTTTCTTTTATTTATTTAGATAGAGTTTTTATTATTCTTAATTTAAGACTAGCTAACTTATTACTATTTTATTACTATTTTAAAATATTAATTAAAAATAAAATAACTTAATTAGTAAGGAATTCTTATAGTTAATGCTTTTACTAGACTCTTCTATATCTATAGGTTCTTCTATTATTATAGATACTTATTTTCTCTATATCTTATAGCTCTAGTCATTCTTTAGGATTATATAGTGAGTGTTCTTATATATGTCTATAGATATTTAGATTTTATCTTCTAGCACTTATTATATTTCTTTTTATAATTATTTTTATTTTCTAGCTTACTATTAGATTCTTTTCTTATATTATTCTAGTAATTTATTATTTATTTCTTAGATTTCTTCTATACTACTCTTATTAGAGATATATATATAGATAGCTATTATAACTTATTATTAAGTTCTATAATTAGCTATTCCTTAGAACTTTTTTAGTTTATAATATTTATTTATAAAATATTTTAATATTCTATAGTTAAAGTAGGTTTTTTTTTTAACTAGTTTTTCTTTTTTTTTTTTATAAGGGTTATATTTAGTTATATTATAATATTACTTATTGAAGGTTTCGATTTGCGCCGGAGCTACCGTTTTGGGTGTCTTCGGCCGTCGAAACCCGTGTCATCGGCTCCGGCGCCTCATTTCTCCGCTCTTGTGCGTGGCTCTAAGGGTACACTGGCCGTAGCAATACCAGCAACCCGATTTGATCGAACGCCCCGCTCTGTTCCTGAACCGCTCTCGCAACCACGATTTTCGACACCCTCAATTTTCTGCATGCTTTGGAGTCAAAAACGGCCTTTTGGCCTTTTGCATCGACGACGTTCTGGCGGCTTCTCCCTTCCCTCCCTCTACATAATGCGGTCCCCATCCATCTTCGACGACGGGCAACTCTACCCTCCCTCCCAACCCACCGAGAGACCTGGTCAAGCTCATTTCGGCGCTCTCGTGTTGGGCCAGTTTCAGTCATTTTCTCATCTTCTGTCCTTGACTGATCCCCGTTTCTCACCCTCCTCCACACGCGCTCTCTTCCTGTCTATCTCTTCCTCCCCCGTCGTCCCTCGCTTGCATGACAGTACTCGTTCTCCGTCTTCGTCCCACCTCCATAAGCGGTCTCGTGGATGCACATTACCTCTCTGATCGAAACCCACCTGGAGATCTCCTCAAATGCGCTCCCGGCCACACCGCCATGACGGCCACAGCTCAGACAGCGAGACAAGCGATGTCTCGTTCCAGATGGACAGCGACCCAGCTGCCACGAACTCCGCGACGGATGTGTCGGATTTAGACGTCCCCCAAGCTTCATCTCGAGACGCGAAACCGCCGGGTTGCGGTCGACGTCAACGCAGGCGTGGGCGAGCGTGCGTCACCCAGCTCACTGGTCCTATCCGTCCTACTGCCTCGACTACCGCGCAACCACGAGTTTCTGGCTCGGCCCGGACGAAAGTTGGTCGGATCAACGCAGATTCAGATCGGAATGCGGCCTTTCAGTTCGATGAAAAGGACCTCAACGAGTCGAGCGATGACGAGAGCTCGGACTCCGACTCTGATCCCGACGTTGAGACCGATCGCGAGTCCTCGGATGATGAAGAAGATGACGGTTACGCAGAGTCTACAAAGGAGCAGAGAGAGAAATTGCGTTCACGATGGGAACGGTACGTTGATGGCAGCTTTGCTCTCGAATTTTACTAATTTAGGACAGATTCTGCCGGCGGAAGCGCAAGAAAGCCCGCACGGCGCAAGGAACCGTCCACCTGAATTGGCAAGATCCTGTGGCCGTCCTCCGTGTTGCAACCCGACGCATCTTGACAGAATTCTTTCGGTTTTGTCTCCGTCTCCGTACAGGAAAGGATGGACGGAGACTACCGGGTATTGGCAAGCTCAGTAGTCTCGGACAAGACTGGAAGAGCTTTCTTCGTTATTATGAAGCGGCAACTGGAGTGCCTTTGGACGAGGAGCTGGGTAGAAAAATGAACAAGGTTAGCAGCAAACATGCGCTTAGGAATTGTCTCCCTTTGTCTTTGATCTTCTGTCTGATCTTCATTTGGTAGCGTTTGCGGAAATTAGCCCTAACGGAGTTCGAGCTGGACACCGACGAGAAGGAGAAAACACCGATGTATATCGAAGATCTTGTGCCGCTCCAGGAAACGGTCTTACGAACCCAGGAAAAGCGGTTCTGGCTCGGTCTACAACGCATCCAACAATGTCTTTACAATGTTTTGGCATGTTTTACCGTCAATCGGATCGACGCCATGCGAAATCTCCAATATAAACATCTACAGTGCTCCATGCAGCGAGATCCCCAGGGCGGACCGCCCATTATCTTGCTGGAGATCACGAATAAGTTTGCCAAGAAGTATATGGGGGTAACACAGGCGTATGAACTCTCCTCCAAGCCTGGCTCATCCACTCTGAGACAACCGCTAATACTAAGATAGAAACACTTTTCCGATCCCTGAGGTTATCTATGATCCCTCTTTGATGCTCAGCCCGCACTCGTTCCTCTTGGGCATGCTCCTCCGAAACCAGGCGTTTAGAGCTCCGAATCTCAGATCTATGGAGGATCTCCGTCGTCTCTTCATCGGGAAGGGGCGCCAGCAGCTGCCCCTTCCGTTGAAACCGGAAATGGCCAACTACTATGTATTCTGTCGTGTAGAAGCGAAGCGCGGCAAAGTTACTGTGAACCCGAAATTGCCGATCACCAAGGCCACGCTCACAAAGCAGCTCCGAGACTTTGGGGAGATCGCTGGGTTTCCATGGGCTGTATTCACACATCGGTTTCGGTATAGTGGCGCCACTATTATGAATGCTAGCGGTAAGTGCCTCCTCATTCCTCTACGTATTCCCGCCATGGGGCTAATTCACGCGGTATGAACGCCTGACAGGCCTGGTCAGCGATGCAAAGCAAAACCTTATCATGAAGCACCGCGATTCCCGGGTCTTTCTCAACCACTATCTTCCCCGACGGGTTGACGTTGACATGCAAGCCCTGATGCGAGGTCTTGAACCTAACTCGGAGCTGATGCGAGCGGTCACGCGCATGGGACGCTGGATGGATCCGCGGAGGCCGCGTGAACTCACAGACGAGCAGAAAGCTTCTGTGGAGGACGAACCAGAGCTGATCAAGGCGGTCGAGAAACGAGACCGACTAGCGCTGGAGCTACAATCTCAACCAAGGAAGAACGAGGTTCAATTAGCCAGGCTAAAGCGACTCAAGAAAGCCGTGACGAACACTCGTCAACGCCTCCTCTACGCCTTGCGCTCTCGCGTCCGGCGAGACTTCGATGATGAGCAAGCAGTCATCGACATTGAGCAGCAGCTTGCAGGCACTGCCATCGCCGATAACGAGACCAAGGAGAGGCTCAAGAACGAGGACCAGATGCCTCCGGAACTGGTCACTCTCAATGAGAAGCTGATGACGTGGCCGACGTCCGACTCGATTGAGGCGGAGTGGCGACGCCGGAACGAGGCGGTGGAGGCGGTGCGTGTCTACTGCGATGTCCTCGAAGGTGGCCCGCCTCGAGGGAGACGTCCCCTAGCTGTGAACTACGTCAAGGAAGATGTCGTGATGGAAGACGCGCCAGTGACGACAGCCACTGCCCTTTCTGAGCGAGACCGGTCCTTCCGGGCTGCTGAAGAGCACATTCGGACGGCATCTGAGCCGTTGTGCTGTTTTCAGTGTTATGCTGATCCTGGGCAAGCGGATAGCCGGCGTCTCAAGCATTATCCCTATCACCGAAATCTGGTGCGCCATTTCCGAGACTGGCATCTGGATGAACGTCGGTGTAATTTTTGCGGAGATCAGGCAGGAGATTTCCTCCAGGAGATGCATTGGAAGGCCCATGTCTTGAATGCGCACCGCCTGCTTAAATGTAGATGACTCTTTCCACATCCTGCCACCCCTGTTTTGTGTAATATATATTTGCCCGTCGCTCCTCTATAAGCATTTTGAAATACGTCACACTATAGATAAGCCGTAGCATATAAATTGTTCCATCAGAGATCTCTACAGTTGATTGCAAAAACGGTGCTGGCGTAGACTGACAGCGAGTCTCTATTGGTTGTCTTCTACCAATCTGTATCATCGTGCCAATAGTTGATTTCCTGGTGGATTGTGGCTGCGCAGGCAGGACTTGGGTTTCGGCATCCCAGGATGCTGAAATCCCGAGCTCTAGGGCTATAAAGAGGCCTTCATCCGCACTTCTGCTTCTCCTTCTTCATTTTCTCCCACCATTGACCTCTTCCAGATCGTTCACTATGAACTTCGCTATCTCCAGCCCGTGTGCAACAACCTCCCTGAGCCAACGGAAACGTTCGCTTCTTGAGCTTTCCGAAAAGCTCCGGGAGCTGGCCGACATGCAGGTCAAGCTAGAAAAAGAGGACGTCGAGAGCGTGACCGAGGTATGAATGGAACCATCATCACAGCGGAAGCTGGCTAATCGAACAGTTCCGCGACATTATTCACCAGCTCTGCCAAGAGGAGCCGGCCGTTGCGCGAGCCATCGCCGCAGCTATACGAGAAAACATTCCAGACCCGTCTCGCATGACCTCGAAACAAAAAAGGAGACAGGATCCGTCTTATCGGCCGAGTCACACGGTACACTCAAGCTCCAGAAAGAAGCAATGTACCGCCGATGAAAACACAGTTGAGGAGCCTATGACTCCGGAGAGTGCTGTTCCCGGGAGCGAAAGTTCGGAAACGGAAGACGTATCACATACTATGATTCGTCTCGACACCGATGGGCTCATAATTACGTCTGAGCACGAGAGCAAGGCACATGTTCACCCGACGACGCTTGCTATTGATGGAGAGAATGCGGCCAAAAGCGACACCAGTCACTGTAACACAATGTCCATGAACCCTACCAGGCAGCGAACAGAGTCGCCATCTGTGCCTGAACAGGATCTCACCAAGGGGGTATCCTTTCTGGATACGGTGTACCAGATGGTCGACATTGTCCACTTGCTCAATAGGCATCAAACAGATCTGCCACGCACTGTCCATCGACGGATTCTGCAAAGTCTTCACACCACACAGGAGTCGACTGTGGACCTCAAAGTCAACCAATGGTCGGACGGAAGGATGTGGATGGAGGTTCTGGAGAGAGGATCTGCCACAAATCGGCGGTGTTCTATACTCAACATGCTGGAGTATATGGGCGCCTCGAAATGGTACGACAGTCAGATTGAACACGCAAAACGCACAGTCTGTACTGTAGAGAACAACCCGGTGGGTGAGAAGGGGGCAGCAACACATGTGCTAAACCGCATTACCCAGGAGCATAGCTTGCTGAGTAGAAAGATTATAACCAACCAGTGCTCCCGGGGGAAGAGGTTACGCGAGCTCATCGAAAAGATCGGACTAGGGATTCTGATCAGCCCCAAGATTTGGTGAGTTGCAATGAATGAGGAAAAACCGTATGCTGACCATGCACTCAGGGATTATACTAAGAGAAAGGGGCCCCAGTTCTCCCAACTCGTCCAAGACCTCAAAGCAGATACACAACAATTGGCACTGTTTCGAATCCTTACTCCACAGGTGGAACAACTGGTCCACAAAGGCTGCACGGACCCAGAGGCGTTGTACGGAGCTTTGCAAGAGAACAATATCATCTCAGAGGACGAATTGCAAGAGATAAAAGCAAAACATCAATCAGAATCTGTGAGACTCCCCCATCTGGCTTTATCAGGATGATGGTTAGGCTCATTATCTGCAGGGCTCTACTTCCGCAATCAGATTAAAGAAGGCAGTAGATCAACTAGCCAGTCAAATCAGCACTCACGTATTCAAGAAGCGGAAACTGGACGTAGATGACACAGTCTCCATCAATGGAAGTGTGGAACTTTCAGTCGATGTGTTCGCGCGACTTCGGGCAGGAGAATGGCTTGATTCTTGGGCCCTCATGGCAGCTATGCATATCTCAGACCGGCCAGATTTCGTCAGATTTTGCGAGAGCATTCCGTTGGACAGCATAGGAAGACATGGCCAGATGCGATCCATCAAGCGCCCATTTCAGGCATGGGTGAAAAAAATCACATCGTTCCGAAGAGAAGTAGAGGGAGGTACGCCTCTCACATTCTACTGTCCTGTCAATCACAACAATTCACATTTCACACTACTCGAAATCAATGATAGTGAAAAAGCCATCCGACATTACGACTCACAGGCACCTCCCACCGCTATAAACGGCACGAAGAAGACACGAGTTGCGGCTCTAGTGGAGGTAAGTCGGTCCGCAAGATGCAGGTCGCTTTGTACTCATGGTATAGTAGGACGAATTTGGCGATCTAGGATACACGTATACGGAAGCGGTAAGCACTTAATTTAATTTTGCTAATAGATTTACCACTGACCTGTGTAGCCTACACCACAACAGCGCGATGGCTGGAGTTGCGGCCCTCGAGTGGTCTGGAACTTTAGACGACTGTCCAACGGATTTGACATTGGATCGTGGGACACCGTGCTGAGCTCGGAAGACATCAACATGGAAATCGTCAGCGGGCTTACGGCATGTGTTGGGTCAAGCGCTGTGCAACAGTATAGCCGAACGGGTTCTAGAAAATGAAACGTATGTACGAGATGGACAGAACAAATGCTTGCACATTTGATTGGGAGAGCTACCATCCCGCAAAGCAGTAGTAGTAGTAGTAATTTCATTACGCCCGGAGGCATCAAGCCTAAAGGGCACCTATACGCTATTTGCTCTTTCCATTGCATACATTATCGTCATAGTCTCGATTTCGAAAGGAAAAGCTGTCCCAGCTGCAAAAACCTCTCTAGCCCATACGCTATTTCTTGATCATTTCCTTCTTTGTCGTTGTTTTGTATTCTTCCACAAGCATTAACCCACACGCTATGTCGTGGACGATTCCTCTTTGTCGTTGTAGTATCTTCTCCAAAAGTAATAACCCATCCCTCTGTAACACCGGACCCCTCACGCGTCCATTCTCGATGTAGTTTCGTGAACCTCTTCCCTGAGTAGCGATTTACCAAGAGTACTTCTCACATTAGCGCCCGAAGTAGCTGACTGCCTCGCTGGCGGCAACACCAGATAGCAGACGAAGGACTGACGAATCGACCTGCGATCGAACCGGTAGGGCAGGTGAGTTATCGTGAGCGAAATCCGGCGAGTGTCGTTCGGTGATAGATAGGGAGGTTGCCTGTTCGCAGGACTGTCGACCTTGTGAAAATGTCGACGTGTTCTTTGGAAAGTCCCCCGCCGTATCGCCCCAACCAATGATGGATTTTCCGCCGAAATTTCGATTTGGAAAGTTCTCAGCTTCAGCTAGACCCTGCAGTCCAGCTTACTGACGTCCCTCACCACGAGAAGGTGACTTTCCACGAGGGACTCCCGCAAAGCTCTACCCACAAGACACTATATCAAACATGGCATAGTATAGGAATAATGTTATTCCGGGAACAATTCTTGGAGATTCGACTCCAAATCTTAGTACGGAACCTAAAAAACCTGGCAACCCAAATCACGCTAGGGTTGGGACGGTTTCTTGGGTTTTCTATAAAAGCTCTTGTGTACATCGCGGCAACCTATGGATAGGGGTTTTTTTTCCTTTCTTTATCACAAGAAATTTCTTGATGCTACACAATGGATAAATGCGACATCACTTAAGTTCTATTTCACCCGCTAGGGGCAATGAAAACCATGCGGTGAACGAGCGATCCTCAGTTCCTCCAGGCAATACCAGCCAGGCTGTTACCCTTCAGAACGCAGCGGCCTCGACTGGGATGTCACCCATGAGGACTCAATGCTCGCCGCATCCCCTCCCGAGCCGAAAAAATTCGTCGGTCTATGTCGATAGAGCTCACAAGGATGGGTGCCGTTGAGGCTCGGAGCAGCGCGTACAGCTTTGTCATAGGAGCTCCTGTTCTCTCATAAATCAAGTAAAGCCCATCTCCGGTCTTTGACATACCCGTGAGGTTCACCAAGTTTGAAAGCGTCCCTGTAAAATTGACTTTATCTGATATCTAGGCGCGAGATCATGCCTAGGCTGTCTTTCCATTAAGGCTACAGCCTGTAGCCCATTATTTGATAGAACAAACTGCTGCGGCTCATCATCTATGTATAGTTGATTTCTTAGGATGAGCCTGATCTCTATCTCACTCCTTAGATCTTCATGATTAGCAAACTGTCTTTGTAGGATTATTTGTATAAACAGAGTAATATTGTGCTAAGTAATATTAGAAAATCTGCGGGTGACACCACTAAATCTCATGTTCTTCAATCCCAATCATCAACCGAACGAAAAACCCGCCCTCCGCTTGGTGGGTAGCTATTTATCATTGCAATGCAAAGATCCGCCGCAAAGTTAGGGAGCCGTTTCAAGAGCTCATCACTAAGAATAGTCCTAGCTCGGAAATCCGGCAAATACTCCATTACTAATTTCACCGCCACTTCTCTAAGTCCTTGGTCCGATTCGATCGTCAAATTGTAGATATCCATTATCATTGCTTCGAATGAACTTCTATTGAGTTCATAAAGAAACGATTCACAAAAGTATTTCTTGGCCTTCGCTTTTAAGCTGTCGATTTGAAAATATTCGGCTTGAATATACATGAGAGCGTGAAAGTGTGACACACTATGAGCGTTGGCCTCAGTTAATGCATTAGTGTCTTCCGGACAAGTAGTAGTGGTATTGGGATTTGACAAGTCGCTCTCTGATTCCTCAATCTGCTTGATTTGCCATGTAGTTTCACCAAATGTGTAGCGTAGGGGACCTGTGCTATTCTTTTTTTTTTCTTGAGATGCCGTTCTATTCATTTCAACTGTATAGTTCCCAATATAAAGAAACTGTAACATTTTCTTGATAAGAATCGGTACTTGATCTCCGAGCTCGATTTCCCCTGAAGCTTCCTACAAAAGACATTGGTTAGTTTTTTTCGCTAGGGCTATTTTGGGAGGAAGAACAGGACAAACCTTGAAAGCACCATTGCATGCTCGAGCAAAATACGCTGATCTGGGACAGACTATGTTCCGATGAGCTGAGAAGACTTCATTTCCACAAATTATAGACAAATCGCTATACTGTGGGTTTAAGTACAAGCTAGTTGATGCTGGTTAGTTGTGAATGACACTTGGAAGGGCATTCTTCGATATACCTCGAGAGGGAATCGAGTAATCCCCCGGTAGAGTCCTCATCAGACATTGCCTCTATTATGGCAGACGTTGGTCCCTTCGCGGTCTTTTTCTTGGGCATTGCGAGTATATCAAATAATCGACACAATGAAATGCTACAAGGTCTCTGAAAGGCAGTTAGCGCCTAGGTTTATAACGTCCGGCAGAGAGATAAAACCTTTTTTTAGGTTGCATGACGTGGCAGAAGATAGATGATGCATCCCACTCTGCCCGCATATCACGTGTACGTAAGTCACTGATAGCTAATAGCAGGTCGTGGTGCCTCACGGTTCTTCACAGGTTTCATGGTTCGCACTAGTATGAATTAGTGCGCTCTTATTGCAGAGCTCATATGGTTTTGATGTAAGTGCTTGCATTTTTCGCACCCTATAGCCTAAGTTTTGATATAAATTGGCCATCAGTGAAGCCGCATTGGATTAAAAGCCGCCATGACACTGGACACGATGGTTTCGAGCTCTTTGAGACGACCGAAAATTTTGTGCACAGTCCGTACACCAGCTGTGTTTATCTGCGTCATGTTGCCGGGGGCTCCTGCCGCTTTGAAACTCTTGCCCACAGTCGCTGCAGTAGCGATCTCAAAGTGGCTGTCTTGGAGTTTGAAATGTATATACGGCGACACTGAGATGGCTGGGATTGACGCTTTGCTTTCTGCTGCATGAAAATCCTTGTTCAGGTCTATATTTCAATTATTTAGAAGGATGAGATGTTCCTACCAGACTTCTGTTTCTAAATGAATGACCCTTTCCATCATGGCAGTAGAGAATTGGTATCCAAATTCTGGAAAATTCTTTAGGACCTCATGGAATCGTGTTGACTCATTCAGAGCAGAAATGTGCTGAATGGCGACTGCTAACAAAGCGCCATATAGGTCTGATCCAGCAGGGCATTCCGGCCCATAGACATACTCAATGAATGTAATAAATCCCGTGTCAATCCATTCATCTTGCATGCTTGATTCCATCTTTCTCTTCGAAATTTCCTTCAACCCATCGATCGCATACTTATCGGCGATAACGTACATTTTGGCATTGGTGTATGCACGTGTCCACGCGGTGGGATGGCATTCAGATGGGACGTCGGGACTTTTGAAATTTTCGCCTGGTGAGTCTTCTGGGATTTGAATTGCTTCGCCAGCGACGCCGTGGGACGAACTGTTCGTAGAGTCCAAGTAATTGTCACCGTCATCGTAATTCCCACAGTAAACAAAATCAAACATTTTTGACGCAATAGACGGCTCATCATGTATATTTATGATATGGGACTTTGTTTCCTGCCTACCGTTAGTTGGTAGGATTAAGCTCGGTTGTGGATGCCTACCATAAATCCATCCTTCACAGCTCGGTCAAAGAACCTGGACTGCGGACAAACAATACAACAATGCACGTGGGAGGCTATGGTCTCGCATTTGACTTCAAGGTCTGAAAACTGCCCATGCTGTCGAATGCTATGGTAAATTAGAGCCCAGTCTCCAGACCTATTGAGATTACTTACTTTGAGAGTAATCTCAAAATAGGCTCACTATCGGCGGCCATGGCCAAATGATTTTGTTCGCAGCCTTAATATTCGGTGTGCACGACAGTTCTTGTCGTGGACAGACTATTCGTGCCGTTAGACCACGGCTTCATGAAATAGTGGTATCTAATACACTCGAGGAAGCCTAACCCTGATTAGAAACTGGGGAACGATGGAGTATTTGGGTAACTAGCCCCGCATTTATAAATGGTTAGGTCTGTGAAACCCTGATTGGACATGACATTGGGCCGAAACGCATGCACCTACCATCCCCACTCCAATTTCTTTGTCCAGATCCACCCTTTCTACGCCTTTCGATACCATCAGAATCTCATCGAATATATCCGCCTGAATTCACCATGCATAGATAATGAAGACCTTCCTTACAGCGGATGTTACCTCATAGGACGCAGGCTCCTACTACATTCGATCTATTTTACGATGAATTTATTGTCATAGTCTAGACTGGAATACTAGAAATATAAAACTTTCATATTAAAAAGAGGTAGGTAATTACCTTGACTACCTTCCAAATCAAGAAAAAAAAAATCCTTTTTTATGTTTTCGCAGTAACTAGTGACTTGTTTGAATGGCAGCCATGCTCCGTAAACTGCCAATGGATTACCTCACACTTGAGACTCTCTGACTTACTGGCAGCATAATTCAAGCTGGCTTACGCTGCTAGACTTGAGGAAACACTAATTCATCGAAAGGCTAACAGACGAGAAAATATAAGAAAAGTTTCATACATTCCAAATTCCTCAAGCCACAAAGAGCGGAATGGACCCGTCTTCATTTGGGGTTGGAAGACCTCTTGCCTTCAGCTTTTTGACTCTTTTTTTCTTCCTTAAAAGAGACAGGCTTTGCCAATCTCCATACAACGCTAAATCTGCCGGTGAAGCATTGATTACAGAAGACTGGGCACCTTCACCTGAACGATCAGGAGGTGGCAAACTTTCAGTAGCTTCTTCAACGGGAGGCTCTTCGTGAACGACTTCTTCAATGGGAGGTAGACAAATGCTTACTTTCCGCAAACCTGGGCGCAGCGCTTAATTTGCTCTGGAGCAACTCGTACTCTGGAGCCACCAAGATGTTCTATTACACTGTGGCTAGATTACCATGAGGTGGGGTGACCATGTGGAGAAATTAACAGTCGTCGTTGCCCACATCGTTGTCGAAATCCCAGGTTATAGTACCAATAAGAGAGGTGATCCAATACAATTCTTTGTTGCAAAGATAATTAGTCTTTCGCGTAGAGAAGAATAAGGGAGATAGATCCAGCTACAAGCTGTTCAAATGCCATTGCTGTACTCCAGTCCCTGGTGTCCACAGCCCAAACTGCCACGCATAACCATATTAGGGACAAGCTGAACCATGCCCAGGATATGTAGAACGGCACTTCCAAAACTATACGATCATTTTGCTCAATGCCTCTCACGATATCAGTTTGAACATAAGGTTGGTTGTGTAGTGGAACTAAAATTCAATTATCTCCCCTATGAAGCCAGTTAATGGATAATTCTAGAGGCGAAGTTGACACGTACTCAAGTTCGTAAACACAGCTCTCCTGTGCCATACCTTCCAGCGTTCTTAAACCGTTGGCAGCCCATGGGCGCCTGGCACGATCTGTTAGCAGGTGAAGCATATCAAGCTTTTTTTTCCGTTGCTGCGCTGCATCTATTTGTTCCATAATGCATGTTAAAAACGGTTCATTATATGTTGGACACTTTGTGCTGTGGGAATTACCGCAGCACTCGTTACCATACTGAAGGTCGTATTCGTCCGGTCCTGACGCAATGACTTCATCTAGCTGTCTCCGAAGGCTCTCAATATCGACAGGTTTAGGATTAGAGATCCTATACCGTCCGCTGTGGTGTTTCACACCAACGAATTGAAACTGCGTAATACAAAATCAGTGAGTGATAGGTGGACCGTGGTCACATCTATTCATACTTCTACCTCTCTCACGGCAATGGGTCCATAAAAAGGAAGCCACGTTCTCCACTGCCCCTTATCGTCAAAATATTTCTCTGTTATCCTGTGCCATATAGTAGCGTCACTTTCGAACGCTTTCTCTTTTGGAGTAGGCACTTCATAGATCCGTCTCTCCTTGGTAATTAGTTTCAACCACCTGCTTAAAGGGCGAGGTTTGGTTGGCCGAATACACGGTATCTGCAGGGCGTAGTAGTCGTTGTTATTTCGAAGGCAAAGAAAAATGCATTGTCCTGCTTTATCAAAGATACCTAAACAGTTTATTGTTAGTGGATCAGGTTCGGGGAAGTTGGAACTGATAAGGACTATATCAACTTAAGGGTGTCTCTGTTGCCCCCCGCATATTCTGTGAGACCATTTGTATGGCCGATTGGAATGAGGATGAGTTGAGGATGGATACAGCTTGTTCCAACACGCTTTTCCATAAAATCCGACAGTGACGAAATAATGATCTTTCACTCCCTGAGTTCGTTTGCATCAGTTCGTCCCTTTCAACGACTGCAGTCATCTCGAAGGAATCCATACTGTGTTAGATTCAAAACCCAAGATTCCTGGTTCTTATCGCTGAAGTCCATCGGTTCTGTGCGGTGAGACGAGGACCATCCAGCCTTGTTGCTGGTATTAAATCGACTGCATGAGCTCGATCGTCACGTGTTGGGCATCCATCACATACAGTCACCCCCATTAGTTTACGCCAACGGGCTATAATGAGTCCCCGCGTACAACTCACAATTGAATAACAAAATGCAGTCCTTGATGGCTTATACTTAGTAGTATGACTAATAAATAGATAATTTATAAGAATATCAAAAAATAATAAAAGTTTTTATAGGTTAATACTTCTAAATTTGAGATCTGTAGAGCGCCTAATCAGAGAATATATATCACAAAAACCCTCTAAATTGGTTATATAATATGAACTTTATATTAAAAAATTTATATATAAGAATTGTAATTTGAACAATTCTTTTACGTTGAGCCCCCCAACGTGAGCCACCCCCTATCTATGCCCCCCCTGTTGTGCCCCCTTTGTTGTTGAAATATGAGTCCTTGGTGAGAAGGCAAAAAATGTTGGATATTAGGAGGCACTATTCCTATTAAAGGATAGTGCCAAAAGGTATAAGCAATATAGTGCTGAATTATACCGAGATTAATGCCCTGAATTAAAAAATGTTGGAAATAAAACGATACTGACTAAGCTTTAAAGCCAGTCAGTCACGTGACAAGAGTCTGTCATATACTATAAGTATCTATATAGACGTTAAATATGATTAACAAACAATATCTATAGTATTCAAATACTAATAATAATAATAGCGATGTACATTTGTGGCGGTTTTAATTAGCTGGTTTGTGTGATTTTATGCGATTTAGCGTAAACTAATGACGGAGACTGTACAGCATGCCATGAAGAATTCTATTGGTCAACCTCTGACTCCGCCTACGTGGGTCTGGGCTCTCTAACCAACGAACCTCAGGCATCAAAATCTGCGCAGCCCCTTACAAGGCAAGGCTGGTATGGCGCTAAGATTTCCTCCAATGCCGTTCTGCTTTTAAATAGTAGCTCCGTGTTAAGCGCCGTCCGTTTAGAATCACAAATACTGAGCTACGGCAAAAGCTCTTAAAGACCAATCAACGTATCTTGAACTTACCGTTTGGAAGAAGTTTGACTGGAAGCCTCACCGTCCCGATCAATAACGGGCGGCTATGAAATGCCCTACACAAAAATTAACATATAAATTGGTTGTTGGGTGGTACCAAAGCTTAGTGCATCATACTTAAGTCACGATTTAAATTACTCATTTCACCACATTCAGGAAAAGGCCGGGCTACTTGCCATGTCGTAGAGCCAGACCTTTTCAGCTACCGGGATATTCAACAAAAACTGTGGTTTCGCTATTAGTAAATACATCAACGCTCGATCGGGTATCGAAGGGCCAGAAACCATGGCCACAAAAACCATGGGTACAGTACCTTGTAGCATTATAGTATTAATAAGAGAGGTGGTCCAAAAGTTCTGCTGGTCAAAGGTGAAATAGCTTGGAAAATCATGGGCAGCAAAAATCGTGAGTCGTGGGAACAGGAAATGGAAAACCTTGACCTGAGTTTGTAAATCGTGGTCAATCATGAAGTGGGTCCCGTTTTCTCGTTATCCAATCCGGTCAGAAGACACTTGGTGTTTCAAGTTTTGCATGACTCACCGCTGATGACGTACCAATCAAAGCGCCAAATATTTTAAACGACCAGACAGACGCATCTACAAAATGGCCAGACCAACAAGAACACAGCAAAGTCAATCCTCAACCCCAACAATAATCACAATCGTTGATAGATCTCTGCATAAGAATCACAATAACCCGAGTCAAGGTTGCTATGAGATTTTCATCAGGAAAAACGTTTCAAGACATTGCTGCAGCCAGGACGGATGTATTAGATGCACAGTCGTCTCATCTTCTCTATGGTATCCAAACGAAGGAGATAGATTGCCTGGAAGCTGCTGTCACGGATCGCGCCGAATATCGGATACCTCGTCCCAGACCAGGTGAGCTTAGTAATATAGTAAGTGTGTCGAAAAATACAAGTTGCGCCCAGTGATGTAAAGGTATTTTGATCATGGTATTCAATGTTGCTGCCCTGCGAGCCGGCCTTATGAATGCTCTATCCCCAGCTTTCCTCAAAGAGGTTGGTCACATTAAATTAGCTTACTCCTAAGAGTCATCTACATTTAGGGCTAGGTCAATGCATGATTCGTCACGATAGCACCTGCACAGCCTCACGCCCAGCGCCTAACTTACCCCTCTTTATCTCACAAAACCCAACGTATAATTCGGAACTACATCGAAGTCACCATACTATCTTCTATGCCGTAGCCTTCCAAATGGATGGTTTATCCTCGGTAGCAAGCATTATCGCGGTCATTCAACTAACAGGAAGCCTCGTGAAGCTTTGCGGGGGCTACATTCATGAGGTGGAGAATGCACGAGACGAAATCTTGACCCTGCAACGGACGATCACAGGCATTCAAAGAACACTCCAAAACCTGGAGAAACTCATTCAAAGTAACGACAAAAAGGCCTTAACTAGCTCCTCGCAACTAGCAAGCAATATTACTGATTGTTTCTCCGATCTCCGAACCTTAGAAGCAAGACTTGACCCAGGAAAGGGAAAGAAGCTGATGAAAAAGGTGGGATTACGAGCCTTGAAATGGCCCATGAAACGTGGAGAGGTGGAGAGCGTTATTCAGAACCTCGAAAAATATAAATCTTCATTCCTCTTGTCATTACAAGTGGATCAAACGTACGTTCATCGAGCAATCTTATGACTCTGTGTAATAACGCTGAGTTGCTTAGTTCTCTGATGGTCGGCCTGGTCCATGATACCGATCGCATTAATCAGCGCATCGATCTGGAGAAATTGAAGGCCGTGAGTGAGGCAGAGTTTGATTCATTCTCTGATCGAGATGAAGTTCAATGTCTCCAAGGCACTAGGGTCGAGCTCCTTCAACAGGTAATGGAATGGGCTATGTCGCTGTCCCAGAAAAACATATTCTGGTTGAAAGGAATGGCTGGTACAGGAAAATCCACAATATCTCGAACTGTGGCAAGGTCGCTCAAGGACACCAACCATCTAGGCGCCAGCTTCTTCTTCAAGAGGGGTGAAGGGGAGCGGGGGAACGCGAGAAAATTTTTCCCAACATTAACAAGGCAATTGATGTCCAGGATCTCTGGGCTGAGATCCGGCGTGCAAAAGGTACTCGATTACGATCCGGACATTGCGTCAAAATCACTCAGGGAGCAATTTGAGAAACTGCTCCTTCAACCACTCCTCAATCTTGACCAAATTGGCCGAGAACCTCAAACCGCTGTGATGGTGATCGATGCCTTGGATGAATGTGAACACGATCAAGATGTCCGGAATATAATTCAATTACTGTCTCTTCTACAGAAAGTAAAAGCGGTTCGCCTTCGGATCTTCATGACTAGTAGACCTGAACTGCCAATGAGCCTCGGCTTTTCAGACGTCGAAGATCATGAATATCAGGACCTAGTTCTTCATGAGATACCCGAAGAAGTGACAGAACACGACATACATTTATTCCTACAGGACCGATTTGCGAAAATGAAACGCGACAAAAATATTTCGCAAGACTGGCCTGGCGATGATGTTATTCAAGAATTAGTCAAACTGTCCGTTCCGCTATTTATTTCAGCTGCCACTGTGTGCCTTTATATCGAAAATTCGAAATTGGAACCCAAATCGCGTCTTACACAGCTTCTCATAGACAAAGCCAAATACGTGTCAAGAATGGATAAGACATATCTACCAATTCTGGAAAAACTGCTAGATGACCAGGAAAGTGATGTGTCGGAGCAGCAGCAGCTCTTGAAAGAGTTCCAGACAATAGTTGGTGTCATCATCCTTCTTGCAGTTCCACTTTCCATTAATGCTCTCTCGTTATTTCTCGGGATAGGGGCAGACCAGATCAGCCATCGACTAGATTCATTCCGATCTGTTTTAAGAATTCCCAGTGATCGAAGTCAGCCTGTGAGAATTCTACATCTATCGTTTCGGGACTTTTTGGTTCAGCCAGAAACCAAGTTTTCTGTGGATAAGACGCGGAAGCACAAAGATATCGCTAAGTTGTGTCTTTCGACCATGCGACGTGGTTTGCAGCACAATATCTGCCATCTAGCAAGCCCTGGAACGCGTAGAACAGACATCAACCCTCAGCATATCCGCCAACACCTTCCACCGGAATTACAATATTCTTGCCGCTACTGGATACACCACCTTGAACAAAGTCAGGTTTTCCTTTCAGAGATAGAAGACGTGCGACTATTCCTCCAGAAACATTTTCTGCATTGGTTAGAAGCAATGGCCCTGCTGGGTCTTATATCGGAGGTCGTGGGTATGCTTGATCTTCTGCACAAGGGTATACCAGTAAGCAAGGCAGCATAAAGCCATCTGAAATACACACTAAAAGATGTAGGGCGATGACAACTCCGCATTGTCTGATTTTGTGCACGATGGTAAGCGATTTATTCTTAAAACTCGCCACATAGCCGAAGAAGCGCCGCTTCAGATTTATTGCGCTGGACTGGTATTTGCACCTCGAACATCAATAATTCGTACAAATTTCGAAGCAGACCTTCCTCGTTGGATAAGCCAGTTGCCACAAGTTAACGAAAAATGGAGTGCAGAATTACAGGCTCTCGAGGGCCATGCTAGCTCAGTTTTGTCAGTGGCCTTTTCGCCTGACGGCCGGCTACTGGCGTCCGGCTCTGATAAGACAGTGCGGCTCTGGGATATAGCGACAGGCGGTATACAGCAGACCATCGAGGGTCATACTAATTGGGTTACGTCAGTGGCCTTCTCACCTGACGGCCGGCTACTGGCGTCCGGCTCTTATGATAAGACGGTGCGGCTTTGGGATATAGGGACAGGTGGTCTACAGCAGACCCTCAAGGGTCATGCTAATTGGATTTCGTCAGTGGCCTTCTCACTAGATGGCCAGCTGCTGGCGTCCAGCTCTTATGATGAGACAGTGCGGCTTTGGGATATAGCGACAGGTGGTCTACAGCATGTCCTCGAAGGTCATGCTAATTTAGTTTGGTCAGTAGCCTTCTCGCCTGATGGCCAGCTGCTAGCGTCTGGGTCTGACGACAGGACAGTGCGGCTCTGGGATATAGGGACAGGTGGCCTACAGCACACCCTCGAGGGCCATGCTGATTTGGTTTCATCAGTGGCCTTTTCGCCTGACGGCCAGCTGCTAGCGTCTGGCTCTAGTGACAACACAGTGCGGCTCTGGGACACAGCGACAGGTGGTCTACAGCAGACCATCAAGGGCCATGTTAATTTTGTTTGGTCAGTTGCCTTCTCGCGCGATGGCCAGCTGCTGGCGTCCGGCTCTAGTGATAAGACAGTGCGGCTCTGGGATCTAGCGACAGGTGGTGCACAGCAGGTCCTCGAAGGTCATGCTGATTGGGTTCGGGCAGTGGCCTTCTCGCCAGATAGCCAGCTGCTGGCGTCCGGCTCTAGTGACAACACAATGCGGCTCTGGGATATAGCGACAGGTGGTGCACAGCAGACCCTCGAGGGCCATGCTAATTCGGTTCGAGCAGTGGCCTTCTCGCCTGACGGCCGGCTACTGGCGTCCGGGTCTGATGACAAGACAGTGCGACTCTGGAACACAGTGACAGGTAGTCTACAGCAGACCCTCGAGGGCCATGCTAATTCTATTTGGTCAGTGGCCTTCTTACCTAGTGGCCGGCTGCTAGCGTCCGGCTCTTGTGACAACACAGTGCGGCTCTGGGACACAGCGACAGGTGGTCTACTGCAGATCCTTGAGGGTCATATTGATTGGGTTCGGTCAGTGGCCTTCTCGCCTGATGGCCAGCTGCTGGCGTCCGGCTCTTATGATAAGACAGTGCGTCTCTGGGACACAGTGACAGGTGGTCTACAACAGATCCTCAAGGGCCATGCTGATTGGGTTGAGTCAGTGGCCTTCTCGCCTGACGGCCAGCTGCTAGCATCAGGCTCTCGTGACAAGACAGTGCGGATCTGGAACACACCGGGGGGCGGTCTACAGGAGACCTTGATTACTAAGGGAATCGTCACTGAACTCCAATTTTCTCCAGATGATCCATATATCAGCACTAACCTAGGATCACTGAGGATGCAATCGGGGTGTGGTAACAATATCCCCAGTCCACCCAAAACCAATCCACAAATATTTCTGGAGGGGCGGAACTGGGTCGCTCTGAATGGGGAACAAGTATTATGGCTCCCTCCAGAGAACCGGCCTTCTTGTTCGGCGATGAAATCAAATATGCTTGCCCTGGGCCATGCGTCAGGTCGTGTTTCCTTCATAGGATTTCGGGTATAGTAGGTTCTAGTTGTGGGGGACTTCGTGGCCTGCGGCAAAGGTCTCAGCCCAACCAGAAATGATTGCCTCAAGATTGGTTAATCAGGTCACCAATCAGGGGAATACTCCTTGCATTGACATGCCAACACCTCAATGTCTGAGAACGTACTAGTCAATATACATGCTCCAGCTTTAATACATGGATTTCAAGATCTTCCACATTAATCCAGCTACATACCGACAAGAAACAATAGGTAAGAAATAATAGAAAAAAATCGCAGAAAGGAACTTCTCGGAGGTATGACAAGTGGAATTTGTGCCCACAAATGCGGATGGACAAGCAAATATGCGTATGCTTATATAAAATCGCTCAGAGACCATGATCTTTGGCCAACAGGCTTGAGCAATATTTCGGAGGCAATAGAGCGAATGGGGAGTATGCCAGACCCGATACCTGATGAACGGGATACTCCTTGCACGTATGGATACAACCATACGGCACTGGATTACAGAAGGGGCCACCACGCTTTAAGGGAGAATGTTGGTCTTTGTTTACATTGCACGGGGATGGGAAATTCAAAATCAGCCTACTGCCACCATCAATACCTGTTTACGTATATGCCAGGAAATTCAACCAAGATGCTATCTGTTTATGGAAAGGGATTTCCCTCGAGTTAGCTGAAATAAGGTTAGCTATTCACCTTCTCACCCATAGTTTCCATTCCAATTCGATTCCAGGCAAGAATCGATGGTGCGCTGGCTAATTTTTCGAGAGGGAATGTTGTGACACGATCTTGGCACATTTTGGGTAGAGATATTCTTCGTATGAAGTTTGTGCCAGCTAGATGTAAGAACACGTTGTGGGGTGAGATGGGATTTAGGAAGATCGAGGGAGGACATCTTGGAGAACTCCAAGATGTGCGTGAGACTCATTGGCACTTCCGTTGTTCTGAGCAGCCTATTCGACGGCCCAGGCCGCCGTGACACCCGAGAAATACCTCATCCGGTTCGCATGCCTCGATTGATCCTAATCGTCCGTGGAAAATAACTCCCGAGCTGTCTAGAGCGGAAAATAAACTCGAGCGGGTGATGCAGCAATTACAGGCCCTATCTTAATGTCTGTATGTTGCATCAGAAAGAAAATCGTCAGTGTCCTGGGATAATTCGTCTCTCGTGTCTGTATTATTCTCCGTTGCACATTTTATATTCTTTTGATTAATTGCCTGCCGAGAATTTGGATTTTTCTCTTGGATTTTTCTCCAAATGGCTCACTGGCGTCAACAGTAATTTGGACGGTTTGTTGATCACCACATCACCAAGCCGAATATCCACAGTCGTAGGTACTCCTCCAATACCAACCAGTAGGCCGAATCGCAGCCACGGAAATGTAGCCAGAATTTGTACTCCGTCGTTGCCGATGTGTTCCCCATATACCCAACGGCAACGTAGCAATCACTACATCGAGTGGGGTTGCTCGAACATACTGCGGGAAGGCTGTGCGCAAAGCTGATTCTAGAATCGGAACAACGACATAAGTACGCTGATCCAGATCTGCAATTGTTATTGTAAAGAGGCAGTGGTTACTGGATCAAAGATAGCAATTTTATATAACACAAGCCAAAGCAACAAAATATACACGATAAACAATCTCCCATGTCAAGCAGGTTATCACAAACATACCACTGATTCACAACTTCAAAGACAATCCGTTGCAAGCGAAGAACACATATGTCTCTCCAATGGGACTATCTTCTTAATGATGAGTACATCATGTCCATTTACTCTGCTTCTGTGGTTGCAGCTCGTGTGAGAGGCTGGAGACAGAATGAACGCAAGGGGCAGAGGTGAGATAGATACCACGAATCCTGGCTAATTCGGAAAAATGGGTGCTGTCGAGGTATTAGATTAATCAGTACATACTAAGGCGGCAAGTATTTACCTTGAGAAGCTCCCGAGGAGAAAGATCGGCCGGCGTCTTGGTGAAATGATCGGCCATCAGCCATGCTGTGCTGTTCTTGCTCGAGCATTGCGAAAGATCGAGCAGAGTAGCAGCAATTTTATAGACGGCTTCCACATCCTGAGAGAGATCCGAAGTGTCTCGGACCCGGACCAGGCTTTCTCCAATGTCTCCTATGAAGCAATCAGCAAGATGATCAGGAAAAGGCGGGAATGGGTAACCCATTACCAATCTGAACTTCACCATTCCCACTGACATACACGTTGTCGCAGGTCAGATTGCCATGACTGATGTTCAAGTCCTCGTGGATATACGTCAAACCGAGTAAGAGCTATAATGGGATCAGTGATCACGCCCACCGTGGTACATGTGTCATGGAGACCTTTTTGCTAACCGTGGCCACGGCGATCGGATCGCCACTGATAAATCGATGCAACTCTGCCAGAGAAGCTCCAGTCCCCTCATAGCTTAGGTAGACTCCATCCTCGGCGACGGATATATCGGTGAGGTTCACCAAGTTCGGGTGGCTCGTTCGCCGCACGCAGTCATCCTTTCGAGGAGCGTCATCCACGGCCATTTTTTTCACAAAGGTCGGCGGCGAAGTGACGTGACCGATCTGCAATCCAGCATATCCCTGTGCGTGTGGATCGCGGAGTTTGACGAATATGCTATCCATTTGGGGGAATGGGCGCATCTGGAGTCGGTCGAACCGCGCCTGGTCATTCGCCTTCTCGTCCATCGTTACCTTGGTAAGCCGGTCCTGGGCAAGAGTCGCTGTCGCGATAGGTAGTTCACTGAGAGACCATGTGGTGACACGATGTTGACCCATTTTGAGTCGAGTTTTCGCGTATGAAGTTTGTGGCGAGATATGAAAATAACATTGTCGGGTGAGAGGAGGGATTTATATAGGTCGAGGGAGGAGATCTTGGCGATATCCAAGCAAAGTACGTGACTCACTGCAACTCCGTCGTTCTCAACCGTTCATTCGAGAATCTTCGCCCAGCACATCGTTGGCGATGGACAACGAAATTCTCTGTTGTAGGACTGTCTTGATGTGTTCCACTCTCGTTGGTATACCCAGCTCGCATCAGTTGATCGTGACTAACCTGGGAGGCTCACAGGTAGATCAATGGCCACGAGGTTTGCTTCACGTGCCTTCGCCTCATCTTCTCTCATCTTCACAAATTGCTTCTATTGGATCTAAGAGTCCACTTTACCACGGTCTTCGTTTTCTAATATCTAATAAATTCTTCCTCACAGTGGGAATACATATCTGCCTCGATCCACGTCCCGATTGGTCACCAGGACCACCGGGATAATCAACGACAAATTAGATAATTGGAGCTAGTAATCTACACGGAGAAATTGCGAGCCAGCCGAAACTTGGTCCTGGTACGATTGTGTCGTTGATTATAGAGAGGCAACGGGTATCACACACCATCAAAGCTTTTTTGCCATCTTTAACTGGACGTACAAGGTTATTGGGTCCGATATAGAACCTCTAGTACATAAACATAGGTTTATAATCGCTATGGGGACATCACTTAGTAGGGGACATCACTGTCGTGCTCAACCTGTGCTGAGTATCGATCTGAAGGTACAAATCTATAATGGGGATATATCGGTAGGAGGCATAGCTCTACGTGATCAACTCTTTTGACTTAGCCCTCAAGGTTACGTCCAGCAGGATCATCCTCGCCCTGGTTTGATCACCGTGGTTTTAAAACCATGCGGGCACTCAACCCTTTGGCTTCAACTTTGATGAGTTGTAGACCCACTGGGTGTCTCAAACGTTTGGTATCAACGTACGTTGTGTTGAAACCCATCGATGTGGACATTACTACTCTTGTTGGTCCGGAGTGGTGAGAGGTAGTACAGGAGAGTGGTAGAGTCAAGGAACATGGTCTGTGAGACGAGCTGTCTTGAGCGTGGTCCCTTCCTCGGATCGCCCGCCTGTACCAGCTGTTGAGCGGGGCAGATTGTCTCAAGACAGTTCTCTCAGGATAAATGTCCTGGCGCAGTGGATCCGTGCCTGATGTCATCGGGAACCTCAGCCAGGGCGACCGAGCCGAACCACATGGGCTCGGACTGGACCCTCAGATCGTTGACTGCTCCATGTCAGGCAATTTGGACCGACCCTGGTCTTGTCTCCGCAGCCTTAGCTCCGAGTAACACACAAGACAGCCACGCATCTAAGACTCCCGTTCTAGCTATGATCCCGACTTATACCCCTGGTCCTCAGATATCCCTCTTAATTCCACCGGGCCCCCTTCTCACTGCCGACTTTTCTTGGTGGCTTTCCCGCCGACACTGGCTGGGAGCGCGATCTGCCCTTCGTTCATTGGTGCCTGCAACGTCTGCGGAATCACAAACAAGGCATTGGCTCCTTCCATCGTCGCCCCGCGAAAACAGGAGGCGGGACTGACCGCTTTCCGCCCAATATTATAGACGCTCATCTGTTTCCGTTTGTACCCCCACACCGTCGTTTCAAGCGTGGATGTATCGGACGCGGGGACGGGCAACACATGAGCCACCTGCCAGCCATCCCGTCCAAGAATGTAAAAGGTGATACGGATCACCCCATTCTCCTGCGACGGGTTCGCCTCCACCGATGGAAGAGAGAGCCCTGGTGGCAACGCGTCGTCGTCTCCGCCAGGGTCGGTGAGTTTCCCACGGGCGAGTTCTCGAAAATTGTAGTGGGTGAGCCGATGGTCATTGGTTGGAACCGTAGACTCCGATGGTTGCACATCTGGGGAGGCAGCGAAGCGAACTCGAGGCTGGCCTACCGGCAAGGGTGGGGTGATCGAATCGGCTTCGACAGGACCGAGCTCGAATTCACGGGGAGAATCCGCCCGATCATCAAGCTCAATCTCGGCCGCGGTATCACGAACGACCTGTCGAATCCGATCTTTCTGCGTTGCTCTGGATAGGGATTTCTTCTGGATGCGGGACCCTTGGACGCGAGAGCCGGCTCGGCTGTCCCCAATATCACCCTCCCTCGTACCTTCTCCACGAGCTTCATGGCTCTTCGAGATTCCTCCAACGATTCCCTGTCGCTTGCGGTTCGTCGTCCTGCTGGGACTGGCACGGTCCGTCTCTTGTGTTTGTGGTGTTGCCGGTATTTCCTCCGGTATTGACTCCGGCTGAGCACGGCCTCCCATTTGCAGTGGTCGATCTGCTGCAGGTTCGTGCGCTTCGTGAGGAAGCGTAGATACCACCCGTGAGGCCTCGTTTGCGACTTCAGCCATCGGCCCTTCCTCGTGATCCCCGTCCGACCGCGGCAGAATGCGATCCGTCGCTACTCTGCCAACAGCGATCTCTTCGGTGGACCTCGCTCCATTATCATCCACGACATCTGCTGGACTGGCTACGCTTCCAGTTTCACTTCTCTGCGGTTCGACGGTACCAGCTGCAACTCGGTCTTCTGCCGCTTCTTGCAGAGAGCTGTATGGCATGGATGCAGAATATCCATCGTGATATGCGCTATCGCGTTGCCGCATTTCCGCGATTAAGTCTGCATAATGCCATTGAGTGAGCCGATAGGGGTCCTGGATCGCTGCTCGCGATTGGCCCTCCACAGTGGTTGTCTGCTCCGCGGATGGTGCCTCTTCCACTGGTATGGAAAGGGTGCTGCCCGGCTGTTCGCCTCGCGGTGAGCCTTGCTGCTCTCCTGCAGCTCTTTGCTCCGCTTCGTCCTGAAGCATTTCGGTGAGCAGCTCGTCGATTTCTTCTGCCGTCGCATAGCCAACTCCTGTTGATGTGCCACTTTCTGGGGGATCTGACTGTTGCTGTTCGTTCTCGATGTTCTCGATGGAGGGGATTGGCAAATGTTCTGGTTGCAGTGTCTGCACGGCAACGTCGCCCTGGCTCTCTGTCTCGCGCTGAACCATTTTGCCAGAGTGACGAGATGGCTGAGCTACTCTACTTTCAGTATCGGCAATGCGTTGAGTCATGTCGGCTCCCGTTTGCTGCAGACGAACAACTTCCGAGCTGGCCGTTCGTGGAGCGACTTCCTGCCTTCCATGTGAGTGCTGAGATGCTAACTCCATGGTGGCTATTTCGTCCACCCGACCTTGATTGCTATCTGCCGCCGTGCTTTCTAATGGGACGCTGGGACCGCTGGCATTACCCGTAGTCCCGTCTTCATCGAATGTGTCCATTCCATCGCTCTGCGTCACGAATAAAGGCGAGTTGGGACCGGACGGATGATCAGAGACTACAAATGGCCCATCTTGTCCAGACGCCGCGGTGAGTGGCCCAAAAAATTTGAGGTAGACGCATCGGCGGACGAAAAATGAGGTCACTCGGTCCGGAATCGTCGTGGTATGCATATGGTCCAGGAAGAGAAATGGAGACGCTTCCATAAGAGCGCGTTCGGTGGGATGCCCACAACGAGCCTTTCGCCTCACTGGAGGACTGGCGAAAACCGGTTGGTCGTCGCAGACTTCTTTGCGGGTGGCGGTAGCAAAGCAACTAACGATCCGATCCACCAGCGAGTTGAAAGTATGATCCTCGTACCGAAAATGACTGGGTTTACGCGCTCGGAAGAGTGCCTCGCAGGCGATCAATCGGTCCGGTGACTGGTTGACGAGATGGGTGATTTCAGCCGACTCGAATCTCAATCGCTGTGCAAGGCAAGCCATATCCGACACCAGGTATTCATCCGCTTTCTCGTTCCGCGGCTTGGCCAGTCGATCTTTTCGTTTTGGGTCTCGAGGCATCTTGGCAGAATGGCGCATCGCGTAGAGCCACAACTGCCGGTAGGAGACATCAAAGTGCTCGCGTACCGCTACAGCTCGAGGACTGAATTCGGCTTCTGAAGTTTGAACCAAGCACGGACTGCCCTCGTCTGCGAGGGTTTGGCGTCGCTCCATCGTCTCCCGCATTTGTTCCCCCGGAGGGAACAGCCGTGATAAGCACTGAGCCCAGATTTCAAGGCACTTGAAATCTTCAAAGAACGTGTGCAAAGATGGAATCAGGCCATCGTATGACTGAAGCCGGTTCCAGATTGCCGCTCTCTCGTTATCATTGAAGCTTGAAAATACCTGACCGCTGAGCACCAATCCCTGTACCTTTCTGGCTTCAATGGAGGGTGACGTCAATTGCAGGGTTTCCACCGTGATTTGGTCGATTTTCGCAACGGATGCAACATCGTGGTTGACAAGGCCATACCAGAAATTTCTGACGTGGTTCAGGTAGCGAACGACTTCCTGTGTTTCGTCAAATTTGGCACAAAGCACGCCTGTGGGGGTACAAACCTCATCACAACGGATGGCGACTACGCGATGGAACACACTTATTCGCATGGCGCTTCGATGACCGGGGATTCCCATAACACCGTCGAAAGCATGTCGGAGGAGAGTCTTCTTGGAGACCGCCTCAAACCGAATCAGATTGTTGGATGAGAGTCGGGCCCTCCATCGCAACTCGCCATGGACATTTCCATCACTGGCATATTGACGTATTTTGCGGTAGATTTCGCCATCACTGGGTGGCTTCTCGTTGGCATACTCCTCGATCAGACTGGTCCTGAGTTCTTCGCCGACATCTACCGATCATGAGACAGCCTACCTAGCCGTTCTCAACCTGGGAACCTTACCGTCTGAATAGATATCGACCGTCCACCATCGGGTAGAAGGCAATAAGACCTCCAGGCCAGCCGCAGCCCGATGTCGGCCATGAAGCCCGTGTAATTGTCCTGGTGGGAATCGTAGATGCGGCGCTTCCGATTCGCGGCGAGTGTGCAATGTATGAGCACTGATGTTGGCTGCAGCCAGCGCGGCCGCTAATCCACGCTGTGACACGATCGCTGGTATGCGATGCTCAACGGCCAGGTGTTGACAGCCTTCTTCCCGGAAAATGTTGCACAAACGCTCCACGTTTTTTTGGTCGAGCTGTCGGTGGGATAGAGAATCAAAGCAAATCTCATCAAGATTGACCTTGGCAACGCCTTGAAATTTCAGACGCCTTTCATTTGCGAGTGCTATTTCCCGCTGACTGAAATGAAGAGACGACATTTTTGGTGACTGCCTCAGAACAGGTGGATAACCCGCGGGGGGGGGGGATCTATTTAAGTCCCACAACCACACCAGGAAAATCCATGGTCACGACACAGATCGCTTCGGTCCAACTCGATAGATTTCTAAAGTTGTCTGTCGTAAAGTATAAATACCAGTAGACGGTTCCTGATATTGACAATCAAATCACAAAGTTTTGTACCTGGCCATCCACTATGTCCAGTACACTACACGCCCAGATTGATGCCATGGATGCGCGTGATAAGTCGACTCCTACCGAACATAACAAGACAGGTCATGTTCAGAATCCTACGAGCTCAACCAAGCCCTTAAATAATAGGCTATTCCCAGAGCTGGGCAAAACTAAAAAGTGTATACAGGGTCCAATGAAAGGACTGGCTCTTAGACAGGCTTCTCAATCGGGAAAGAGCTTGGGAAACACCTTTGTGATTCGGGAGGAATCTCCATGGGATACCTTTACGAAGGTCTACGAATGCGAGCTAGCAGGCCATCTCGAGGTTGTGGTTCATCGTCTTCGGCCTTCGCGACTCTTTACTGTCAAAACCTTCAGAGGAAAGGAGATTCAAAACATTCGTTATCTGTTTGAAAAGCTTCAACATCCCAACATTTTTGCCTCCCAGGAGGGCTACTATCACCACGATTCACTCTACATCCTCCACAGCGATATCTCGGTGTCGTTGGATAATATCGTCGCTTGTGATGCCTATCTTGATGAAATTGAACTGGCCGCGATCCTAGCCCAAGTAAGTTCATCGTGAGAGGCAAGTTACGATACTGACCGTGTCAGATCCTTGACGGCTTGCTGTATCTATCCAGTCAACAAGTGCAACATCCGCATCTGAGTATATCGAATGTTCTCGCGACGGGTTCAGGAGAAGTGAAAATCGGTAAGATAGTCTCCCCGTTTGCTGGTGTTCAAACTGAAATATTCCATAGCGGGTCTGGAGGGATGTGTAGAGTTGCACGAGCGCAGCGGCAGATACACGGAAGAACTGCAGGCAATCACCATGCAAATGATGCAGAAATACGTGAAGGAGGACAAAAAGACGGGAATCGACGATGTTGAACGGTGGCCATGTGATTCATCAGCGACTCAGTTCCTCTCCTCCGTTGCGTCAGGACTTTCTATCGAGGAATTACGCCGAGTAGGTCCTGCCTGATGCAGTATATATCGTTTGTTTTTCTTTCTAACATGGGTAGCATGTGCTCTTCACCGAAAATACGTGGAGAAAAGGGCATCTTATAGGTCTGGTTTCCTTTGCCTCTCGTACATCGTTCACTTATTGTTCCTACTCCACTAAGGAGCGCGCCGAAGTTTAGAGGGGGGGGATCTTGGTGATTGCCAAGATCCACCCGCATTGCCCTTGTTTACTGTGAACTGGTCTACTCCCTAGTATTGACATTCTTATTGTCTCCCAATGAAACTGTGTCTTATGTAACGTTGATATTAAATAGAGAAGATAACTAAATGATCAGTTGCATCCTTACCGTACAAATATTATTACAAAGAATGTGTGACTTCCTCAATCAGGCCCTCAATGAGCCCTTTAGACTCTTTATGGGCATCTAATGGCTGCCAATTTGAATACACTTTCTGTGGGGAAAGAGACATTGTAGCGGCATGGTGGATCCTATCGGTAAGTGCCTGTCCAGCAGGCGGAACAACAACAGTCTCGTCGCGTAATATCTGTATCATCATACCGTCCAGATCACGGAAAATATTTAGTAAAGCAGGGTGAGCGTGTGCAATGTAGTTAACGATATATATCAATACTTTGTTATTGTATTTCGTACGGTTTTTGCTAAAGAGAGCGAGATTAGCTTCCCCTCAATCTGATCAAGCTTTGGAAAGTCCTTACATCACTTGAGCCAGCGTATCTCCGCACGCAAGTAAGGCTCCGAGACCTAAAACCCCCGCTACTAGCCAACACCGGCGGCCATGTCTCATGTACTCATGAAAGCTCTGACGCAAATTATTCCGCACCTCCTTGTCCATGGTATTCCACTCTGGGTACGATTTTTGCAGCGAAGAGTCTATGGCGAGCGTTGTGGCTTTTTTTCCTTTATTTCCTGAATTATCGTCTTCATCTTGTTGTTTCTCGATTTGTTTCTCAAGTTGTTTTTTCTTCGTCAGACTCTGCCATGACAAGTATAACAATGCATGCTCTACACGAAGTGAGAGATTTTGAGTTGATTTCCGTTCATACGCGGTATGGAGATGTCGAAAGATATGTCCTGGTCTGTCCTCTATTGAATAATCCGAGACGGCGAGATTGTGGGACTCTTCAAACCAGAACCCTTCTTGTTGCCATCTGGGAGAGTTTTGTTCCAAATATGTCGCTAAGTCGTGTTTGACCAGTCCTTCACCACGTTCAATAGCATTACGAACATCAGGTGCACAGACTTCAGAGAGATCCTTGATCGGTCCTTCTCGTCGTGTCCGTTTTCGCTTCTTTGGGTTTGTGTCGTTCGATTGCGTCAACGAAATAGGTTCGTCATTCTGGTCTCCTCCGCGATCAGTACATGTACTAGGGGTATTAGGGGAAGAAGGATCTGAAGGTGGAGTGGGAAGCCCGTGGTTAAATTCCCTGTCTTCGTATAGACGAGGATTTGCGTTGGTATCTTGTAAAGGAGAGTCAACAGGTCGGGTCAAACGAGTGGAGTCTTCAGGGCCATCCTCTAAGAGAGTAAGCTGTGGGTGGTTCGGGTACAACTGAGCTCTCTGCGCCTCCATAATGGATTGGGTAGCATTGTACAATGAAGGTTCCTGGGGAGAGCCTGACATGTCGTCACTGGAATAAGGAAGCACATCACTTTGTCCCACATCACTCGACGTCGTTTGATTCAAGCCCACCCAGATCGGAGCCTTATCGCCTGATGGGTATGCATCATCGTACATCATAGCATCCCAGTCGGTGCTTGGTTCGAAAAGTAGAGAATAATCGTTTGGGTCGAGCCATGGGTCACTGAGGGTCGTACTGTCCGTCACTGGGTGGTTTCCTCAAATTAGAATCAGATTTCAAAGTGAAGAACGCAAGTTAGAGAGGTAGAGAACCGAGAATGTATACCTTGTGCCTGCGAATGATTGTTGTCCGCTATTGAGTCATCCATCACCGTATCACGTTCTTCACGAGAAATTCCATGGCTAAAGCTCCTGCCTTGTGAGGTAGGTTCATCGAAACACTGACTCGTGAATGAAAGACCGGGTCCGTATTTCCTCACTTCTTCCAGATACTTTTCCCGTCCTGACGGTCCAAGCTGCTGGAGAGTATGAAATGCCTCGTATCCAGCGGCAACAGCCTCCTGGTTGTCAGCCTCGTCAGCATGAGAAGGCAGACACCTACTTTCTCATCCGTTGCCAATGATTCAACACTTTCACAAAATTGATATTCATCATACTGTACTTTGGCATTAGCAATGTGCTTCCGCAGAATTATCATCACTCACCGGTTGTGTAATTGTCGAGTACCTCATATCGAACGACCGAGAGCGTTGGACATAACAAGTGTATCACTGGTAGAATACGGCAAAAAAGAGCGTTTCCCTGTTTATCGGATGCTTCGTAGAGTCGTGGAGTCCTTGTCTGAAAGAGAGTGTTGGAAAATATCCAGTCGCTTAGATGACGGAGGAGGGAACGGTTGCTGGAGAAGAGAGAAAGAGGGATTTCCGGCGGTGTGCTCGATACTCGGGACGGAAATCAAACAGAGACGCTGGAAACTCGACGAAAAGAAACGAAGGGAACCCTGGGCTTTCTGGTACTCTAAGGCGATCCCAAACGAACCGTTTTGATCAGGAACAAAGAGCTAGTGGGGCCAGGCTAAGACAATCAAGGATGTAGCCGCCCGCTCAGGGCGAGTTCTGCTCTTCGCATTCCCCAAATCGTCTTCGCGAAAGACTGGACTGATTTCGTATGATATTTCATGGGTTGTGCTCGTTCTGCTGCTCTTTTCGTGGGAGATCAGTCCGCTAGTCTCCATCATAAACGGGTTGCAGTAACTCCTCATCGTTTGAATAAGTTGCTCATCAGAGCTAGAGCAGAGCTCGTAAGTCATCGGAAATGGAAATGAGTGCAGCCTAAAGCAAAACACAAGGTAGAGAAGCCTCTGGTCGAATTTAACAATTGTTTCGTGATTGAGTAAAGATGCACAATTTGTAAAGCGTCTTTGTGGGCGAGATGGAGCCTGTTATAGCCTCCTGGTCGGGCCGTGGTCTTCCGAGAGCGCCAAGCCGTGAGAAACTCCATGGATGATGATTGGACGACGCCGTAATGAGAGGAGCCGGTCCCCAAATTCTGGAGCATACCTGAGACACTAGTCTTTTCGCTAACTTGCATACTACGTTAAGTTGTCCAGTCATTGCGTCCTTCTTTTGTCGATCAGCTTGGGAAACTGGTCAGACTGTTGAGTGCAGTCGCACGGAGTAGACATCATTCGTTTCCATTCTCTACATACAGTAGTAACAATTTATCCTAAGCGCCTAAGCGGTTGTCACAGATGGATTCAAAAGCTCTTCGCATCTTTATACACACTGTCTCCCTTTATTTTGCCTCACAGCCAAGGCTGGTGTCTGAAACTAGTCCAAGAGCGGTGGATTATAGTATTTAATGTCATCCGCTCAAATATATAGTTTACGTTAGGGAGTGGTATTGTAAATAACTAGACTAATTATATTTGGACTAGTCTCAGGCACCAGCCTTGGCTGCGAGGCAAAATAAAAAGAGAGTGCGTAAAAGACGTAGGAGAATCCGTCTGTATTGTGGCTCATTACGTGTTATCTACCTATTGATTAAGCCAGTCCAGTATCATCCCATCATCTAGTCGGGCTGGTATTCGAGTTCGACCATTCTTACTCTTTCCTCCAAACATTCTCGGACGCTGCTTCGTACTTGGTCCCGGTTCTCATCCGATAATGCCACTGTTTACGTTAGCTAGTGGCTCCTTTGAAGCGTCAGTCAACCCACCCATTACGAGTAAGTCTCCTCGCTCTTCATCAGCATTGGTGGTCTTCTTAATAAAGTCACCGGAAACTTCTGCTTGAACGATGGCACGATAATCAGGCTGGCCACTGTATAGGAATGCACGCTTATGATCTCCCAGTTTGACCAGTTTTCCAGATTCAACGTATATGGAGGTCGTCAGGATCTGCCAGAGAAATTAGTCTATGTGTCATGCCTCAAAGGAAAAGCACACCCACATAGCCCTTGGCTAGCGTGTCTTCCTTCAGTAAGCTGTTGACTGAGGACTCAGCAGCGACGGCCATATCTGTATCATGTTAGTACATCCGAGTCTCTGCAAACGCCCTCTACTTACCTAGGGTGTGCAGTTGCCAAACTAGGTGTACCCGGCGTGTGCAACACGTCATGGTATTACGGCCGTGAATCAGTTTTCTCAAATATGGAAGCACGGCAGCAATTCCAGAACTATTGGCGAGTAGGAGAACACTTTCATACTGATGGATGGGCTCAGTTAGCCCGTGCGGACCAGTGACAAATGAAGGAAAGACGACTGATCCATTTGGAGCGTCCCGGGCTTTTCGGTACAGTGTCGCTGACAACCCGCCTTGCACCTTCACGTAGAGATCTAATGCTGTCTGTGCCTCGCGAGACCACGATGTGACTATGAAAGGGTGGGTTTGAATGCACGAGAACAGTCCTACTGTTGGCATCCAGAGGTTGATATACTGTCCAGCATCCAGTTTCATAGCCCGGGGTAAGATCACTCGGACGGCAAGAGCTTTCTCGATCTTCCGGCTTTCTGAATTGGCATCTTCATCCTCCACCGTATCACAATAAATGTAAGCTCTAGGATAGCCACGAGACGTAAAAAGGCCGTTTCGATAGCAGAAGGACATGATCTGCAGGAAAGATGTCAGAGTTAGAGAAAGAATAGCCACAATTATGCAGATTCCGGATAGTGATCGGTTCGACGGTAGATGGCGCCAGGTTGAGTAAAGAAACACTCCTGCCAAACTTTGATGGGCGCGGATGAAGCACTCATAGACCGTACGGCGCAAAAGGGGCACAGAGAGCAGGAGTATCAAAGCCACCGAGGATGAACCCTATAATATATACTTAGAACGTGGTGGTCTTCAGGAAGGCCAAACTTACGATGATAGCAAAAATATTGTTCATGACGCCTAAGGGAAAGTCAACACGATCAATTAACGTCACGATTAGTACATGGATGATCAGTAGGAGTGTGCCCATCCACGCTGCAAACCGATGAATATTACGACATAGTCGGAGAGAGACACCAAGGATGTCGGCAAGGAGACCTAGATGTGGTGCTGTGAAAAGGAAGACCATGTTCACCAATGATAGCTTGCCCGCTCGATAGTTGATCTCGAGGCTCGATGGAACGGCGAATAACAGACAAAAAAGATTCACAGCAATGTAAATAGTGCAAATAATAACATCAGCACGTGTCCATGGACCTACAAGGCGGTGACGATTCAGAAAATATGGATAAGTCAGATGTTTCGAAACGAAGACTGATAAGATTCCTCTCAATGGTGCAAGAAGATGAACTGTGCGATTGAAAAGGAGAGTAGTAAGAATGCCGCCTGCGGCAATGGCATAGATTGCTGTGATCTCCATGACAGAATTTTGGATTCATTTGTGGAAGGTGGAAGGGAGATGGAGAAGGAAATGCATGTATTTATACTATGAGGTGATTCTCAACTCCATAGACTTTGCTGTAGATTCTACCACCATTTCAGTACATCGATGAAGGTGTTGAAACGGTTATTTTGTGTTGATACGAACCATTGGTCAAGTGTCTCAAGCTGTCATTTCAACAGTTCAAGACATCTTGGCGATGGCCAAGATTAGTAGCAAATGTGGGGTTCGATGGACTGGACAAAGGCGGAACGACTCCAAATGAACTAGCTGTGGCAAACAAATAACCATCATGGAAGACCATCTAATTCTGGATCGCGAGGCACCCACCATTTTCGCCTTGAATTCTTGCACTTCATTATACAGGATAATCACGAGCTTGCAGTCGCAACCGAAGGCTGCTTACAGGACTTAGATTTCAGCATCCTAGGATGCCCAAATCCAAGTCCTGTATGTGCAGCCACAGCCCACTAGTCCTGCCAGGGACCAAAGCGTTACCTATTCCGGCGTCATCCAATTAACTGTGCCCTTGGGTCGGAGATATCCAACGGCATCGAGTCGCTACCTCCGCAGTCGACCGGGCTTCATCGTTATCGGCGTTTAAAGCAATTCCTTCACAGGTAACTATTCAAAGTACATGGCTAGAAGCGAGTGCTACCACAATGTATTTCATGAGCCGACGCTTTTTACAAAGTATTCTCAATAGTAAGCACATCGTCCTTTGATAGTTCGTAGGTCCGTCAAAGTGTATGGCAGTCGGAATCCATAAATTCCTGTCCATCGACGTCAATGTAAAGAATGGCGATCATTTCATCATATGATATGTGAGCTAGGCGAGCGCGAGGAGGAGGAATCGCAAATGTGTGCCAGGAGAAGGTAGGTATGAGTAGGAAGAGAAGTAGGAATGTGAGTGATGGTGGATAATGTTCTAGCAAACCCGCAAATTAAACCTGAAACCCAATGAAATCCTGCGGACAGATATTCTGTGGGTAGAAAACGTGGTTACAGTACGTATAATCACTCTTCTCTCATGGTCGTCTGTCCACAGAATCAGCCTGGTGGGTTGCTACGAGACGCTAGGGTCTCCTAGCACCTTACAAGGGACCATGCAGTCCAGATTCTGCTGCCTAGGGTTCGCTGGTGGCGGGTTTACCTGGGGAGCTTCCTACTGGCAAATCTGTCCACAGGATTCCTATTGATTAGAAATTGTTCGCAGTAAGTCTGTCCGCAGAACAGGAAAGTCTGCTGTTTGATGAGCTGGTGTATGCTTAGCATTTACAAATCCAGACTAACAGAAATGTCAACTCGCCTGTGACTTATGTACTGTATCACATGTGGTCATATTTGTGAAAAGTGCACGATCAACTTGCTCGCCAAATGATCACATAAGACCTAAAGAATGATTCTTCAGTATGGTCAAGTCACTTTCATCTGTTTAGGCCAGAAGATGAGGGCCATCATGCAGAGGACTCTATTTCATCGAAGAAAAAAGGATAAATTTCATCATGGCCTGTTGATTCATAGTTGTGATACTGTAGCGTAGTCCTAGAGTTCTTAGAAGCAATGTTCTGTATGACTGCACTTGTTAAAGTAAGTAGTTGTTCATTGTTCTTCTAATCTTGAGGGGCGGATAGACTGGTTATATACACCATGTATGCA
>JAMAGM010000082.1:0-33134 GCA_023626175.1 Talaromyces sp. PX1902
GTACAAGTTCATACCAAATCCAACCTTTCCTTTTATGTCATAACTTCTTTTAGCGTCATGCAAGTTGGTTCGTAACACGAACTCTCTCTTATCTTTCTTCGGAAACATTTGCTAAGACACCATAGCAAATATAGGATAGTGTAGGAATAATATTATTCCGGAAACAATACTGCATCTGTTGATACGAATTTTTATTTATAATACATGTACGGTGATAAGATATAATACTAGAATATTCGACTTTCTAAGTCTGAACACGTATTCTAAAAATGCATTAGCAGTGTTCTGTACTCTATAGCTATCATGAAGTAGTCATGTTGACCGTTTAAACAGGATATCCCATCATACGTAGGACGACTAGCGCTCTGGAGCACTGGTCGTGGAGGAAACCTTCCTTATGTAGCTGTTAGTCATTCTTTTGAGCCTGTCAGCTGCAGCCCTTCATGCAAAAATGTAGCTCTAAAAGTAGCCCCTAGCAACATTAATATTAGGTTCACTAGCACTACGTATTACCTTGTGGCTATGAGTTACGGTTCTCGCCGTGACAATAATATATCGCCTCAGCCTTACGATTCACGGGATAACATTGACCCGGGATACCTAGTCTACGTGCCACAAAAGCAGTCCTAGTCATCCGGAGAATTGATGATTAATGTGGGAGAAGCTAATATCTGTTGAAATTTCAACACCTCAATTTAATAGAGTAATATTTAGCAGCTATGATCTGAAGAGCCTCCGCATTTGCGATAAGATATAGGGAAAACCTGTGAAAGACAGGGAAAAACCCATATCAAGGCAAACATAATTAAAAGATTGGCAACTTCCTATACATGATAACACATCACTGAACTGACAAAAGATTATCTAATTTCAGACAATTGGCAAGTCCATCATACCATAGGAATTGGTCGAAATTACTGTCAGTTATTATCAGCCGCCCATCATTGTCAATCCTGTGATCACTGCTTGAAATATTATAGATCATCACTTACATCCTATCCATCAGCACCATTGTCAGTATTGTGGTCACCATCACTGCTTGAAATATCATAGATTAACACTTACTCCCTATCCATCATCACTATTGTTAGTACTATGGTCACCATCATTGCTTAAAATATTATAGATTATCACTTACTACCTATCCATCATCACTATTATCAGTACTATGGTCACCATTACCACTTAAAATATCATAGATTATTACTTACTGCCTATCCATCATTATTATTGTTAGTACTGTCATCACTATTACTGCTTAAAATATTATAGATTATCACTTACTATCTATCCATCATCACTGTTATTAGTATTATCACCATCACTGCTTAAAATATTATAGATCATCACTTACATACTATCCATCGCCATTATTATTAGCACTGTTGTTACCATCATTTTCCTTTACTAGGGCGATATGTTCCTCCTAGGTCTGTAAAATTCTAATTCTTACCTGTCGCGCAGCTAGCTCATTGAACTTTTCTAGTCCGGCTGGTAAACTCATTACCGAGGCAACGAAAATTACCAAGATCATAGTGATTTTCATATTGAAGAGGTTGTTTCGTTCTCAATCTAGTAAGATTATAAAAATGTGATTATTATCAATTGTAAAAAGAATTCAGTTTTATAGTAATACATTCAAAATTATACCGTAAATGAAAATCTCGGTCTTTTATATTTTCACGGACTTATACCCGCTATCTTTGATCATACTTTTAGGTATCGTCCGGATTCGTATATACTCTGGATTTGTACATCAAGTGACGTGGCCCTCCCACCCATGCTACATTTACCTGATGAACCTCTTTCTACTATCTTGCTTTGAAGTCGAGGTCGGTCAAATATGTGACATGAATTCAGAGCGTCAAAGTATGGATACCTTCTGGTTTAACGGATCCACTTAGATACTTCGTATAATCCATGTGTCATCATCAGGACTTGATTGGCTTTTTAAAAATCTCAGTAGGCTACTTATACGAAAACAGCGGTCCACACGCTATGCATAAATCTACACTTATTAATGGTGTGGTTAGTTCCGATTTAAATCTCGAACTCTGATCAAGATTAGTAACATTTCTAACTGCATGGGAACCGCATGACAGGGCTGATTGTTACTACCTGGGATCCCTCTTATCATCACTGGACTGAGATGACGTGTGGTTGCATTGAAACCCGCCGATCCGAATCTACTCCCATTCTTTTCAGGTCATCGATCGCGCGTCTTGTTCGATCGTTGGTGGGTCCCCTGATCTACCAGAGTGCTAAATATTTAGAATAGTGGATTCTGGTCTAGTTCTCGAGGCTAGGAAGTGGTTTTTTAGTTCGATACCACCTACACGCGTGACAACCGAACCGGTCGTTCTTCGGTTCCGCCAATCACGAACACTGGCCAGGAACATTATCCTAGACAGGCAAGTTATCTTCTCATGTGTGGAAGATCCTCGCCCCCGTCCAATTTAGAGCGGTATGCTAGGCATCATTAATAATTCAGATCCTTTCAACTCAGATGAGTCATAAGACTCGAGTAACTATATGCAAGAATTGGAATTACTCCATATCTTTTTCTTTGTCAAGCATAAGCCCGTTTATTTAGCCCACTATTCAATCCGTGAAATAGTGTCCTCCTACAATCTTCGTAGATTCTCGTCTGCGGTTGTTTCATACTGTATGTTGTGGGACTACAATGAATTAATCTAGATTTTTGTAATTTAATGGGTGAACCGACTGGTCAAGCCTCATCGCTCCAGTTATTCTTTAGAAGATCTTCAAGACAAAATTGGCATACTTGTACAACAGCTTCTGTCGCGTTTCACTGGTGTCATTTCCAAGCTACACGAAGAACTTCCAACAATTGTATTTTTTAAAGATACTATTATCAGCAGCTTCCTGAATCACGGTCATGGTATTTGTCATTCCTTGTTTTGTGCCACAAGAGATACTGGTGACCAATTATAGGTAATGCCGTTTAACCTCTCCAAAGTAAGATGATACAGGTCAAGTTCTAGTTCCGTAACGGAAAGTGATATTTCGTCACCGCGGATTCCCTTAATTCCCTGAAGTATTTCGCGAAGGGCCATCAAGTAAGTATTCATGCACAAGTATACTAAGTCATGTTTAAAATGGCTTCGTTCTGCTTCAATGATGCGAAAACCACCTCGCTGAATGTGATCAGCTAAACTAGACACCCAGCTATATCATAAGCGTTAATAAGACAACTGAGATGACATACTACAGGAACGGTGGCTCACCTATAGTCGAGCCCTGCTTTGCCAAATACTTCGTTGATTCGCAGCTCAAATTCCTTGGCTTTCGCCCCTTCCACGAACTGATGCACCAAGTCGGCATCCTCCCATTGAATAAACCCACCAGGCTCTGCAACCGAGTTATTAGTAATCCCTACGAACTCAGGCTTCTGACGGGAGCAATCTGTACTTAAGAGCGACTTCACGTGGCTGATTAGAATTGATATATCCTTTCCCCACAAATTGCTTGCCCACATCCTCAGATGTACTATGTCAAATTGACCAATAAGAGCTGGAGGGGGAGTAGCCAAAGAATCAAGGATCTTTAGAGAAACATTCTGTGGCCACAGATTTTTCGGAGGGAATTGAACATCAGATATGTCAAACCCGAATAGGTGAACTGTAGGCGGAAGCTGCCTTGCAACATCAAATATCCAGGCACTAGTCGATAACGGAGTCCATTAAATTAGAATACATTTCTCGAAAGCGGAATATGAGTACTTACGCTGTTCCAGTTCCAACCTCGGCGATCTTCATATCGCTTGTGACAGGAATTGCAGGGTGCAATTCATAACCCTTATGGAGCTTCCAAAGTAAATGCTGTGCATCCAACCTAAAAGCAGTGAGAAATACCCCTATAAATCAAGTCATGGCAATAGATATTTAGAAAAGTACAGACCGAATAGAGTCCGCAATGTCTCGCCCCAAAACATAGTCATCATCTCGAGCCATGCTTCAGTCGGTTGGACTGCAGCTGAGGACAAAATGAAGCCAACGGTCAATAGTCACAATGCTTTCTTGGATCCGGAAGATTACTGGGTAATCGACCTTGGCAAGCTAGTTGGATTTAGATAGTTCCAATTGGCGAATTGCAGATGAAGTATTTATAATGTATTCACTATTGTAGTGACATCTTGGCTTTTATGAGGGTCGTCATCGATTAAGTAGAAGTTTTGAAGAATCAACCAGTGACTATGCTATTCTAGTTTATTGCTTACATAGCAATTACCTTCGCTCCAATGATAATGCAGACGCTCTACATCATAATTCATATCTCCTTGCTTATAGCATGACTGCCTGGCATTAAGTAAGATTTTGGATCGTTGAAGAATGTTTGAGCAAAGACATATTCAATTCTAATCGTGGTGGCTGACTTGTCATGGAACATGAGTCGATCAAACCAGTGCGATTTCGAACTCAAAATGTCAATGTTGAGAGCGATAGAGGATATAAAAACAGAATCAGAAGACAGAAAGGAAGGCTGTTTGGTATTTGCCAGGACTGAGGATATTACAACTTTACTACTCTGATAAGAGAAACTCTGCCTTCCGTTATATTTCATATCCGTGCGCAGTAACTGGTGGTAAGATATTCTCTGATTGGATCGATGAAGTGCTTGCGCAGATAGTATGCTATCAGATAGTCTCATCGTGTTACTGTAGTAGACATCTGATTGAGAAATTCTTGGAAGTATGGAAAGCAAGGGGCAGAGAATGTTTTTAATTCAAGTTTTTAGCAACCAATCAAATAATATTTCAAGAAAGCTTTTGGCCTTCAGGGAGCCTAAAATGAACCGATGCAAGGCCTTGAACATCTACTCTCAAAATCCCAATAACCCTGTATGAAGTGCCAGAGCGTCTTGTTGCGTTTACTCAAATGTTTACTCCGAAGATGTCAAATCAGATTTAATTCTCGCCTTACCTAGCTTGGGAGCAGCTGTCTAAATGTACATGAAAGCAGTACTGAAGTGCGAACGGCAAGGAGGAGCTCAGCTTTTTGACTGTTAACAACTTTCACAGTAACTTCGACGAGGAATGTGGGTTGAGTGTACACTTGGAACGTAATAGTGCAGAATTCCTTCTGAGAATTAGATCATAGAGTGTAATCACATACAGTACCTAATATGTACATATATTTGAGATATCATTGGCCTCTATGTTTTGGAGTCATGCTTAGCTTTTTGAATTTAGAACTTTTACTGGAATTTTGATGGAGAATCTGGCATACTTGGATTGTAATGCTGCATGAATGCTACGTTAAAGAATTGGATCCTAGAGCGCGGTGACGTACGTGGAGCGCATTTTCTTCAGATATCGGCGCCTAGGGATGGTCGCTCGACAGAGCAATTATTAATATGGTCTCCCATCAGCGCTTAACTCCCATACGGTAAATGCACGCCATAGCATTACAAGATATTTCAAAATCTTTATTTGCTAAATGTCTTCCCATCGCACTTCTATCAGCTTCACCAATCGAGGCGATGTATTGGAGAAAGTGGTTGCGGTCCTAGCGAAACACCGTCAAGACGACTATTATGCATATGAGAGAGATGGAAATTGGTTTGTCGGCCTTGGAAACCAATCTACGCTGCTCCTAGATTCTAAAGGAGATAATATTTCTATAATCACAGCCTCTGAACGGACATCTCACTCTATTAATGGGTCCTCCGTCTCCGATTTTGCGAGGGATTTTGTTGGCAAGCATCTGAAACCTGGCGGCAAGATATTTGGCCAAGTTGGGTTTAACTATGCTGCCCACATACGCAAGGAAAAATTCAAACCTGGCCAGTGGCCTCTTTTTAGCCTGCTAGCCCCCGCTGTCGAAATTATTTTCCGGCAAGAAGAGATCACTGTGGCAGGGGTTGACAATAACCAAGTGAGAGAACTACACGATTTCATCCAAAACTATTCAGTCAACTGTGATAGTATTCGCCTTGAACCTACAAGTCATATCGACACGCTGGGAAACCCGGAAGAATACATATCCAGGGTTGAAAAAGCGCTGGTAGAAATAAATGAAGGTCAATACATCAAAGTAATTCCATCCCGAGTGGTGAATATCCAGGACAAGGTTGATATGCCAGCGACGCTGCTTCTTGGTCGAGGAGCTAATAGCCCCGCACGAACATTTTCTCTAAATCATGCTGGGTTTCAAGCTACAGGATTTAGTCCAGAATTGGTGTTGTCGGTGCAACATGGGAAAGTCATCACTGAGCCATTGGCTGGCACTAGGTCCTATCAAGGATCGAAAGCGGAAGTGGAGCAGCTCCGGAGGGAATTGTTAAATGATCCGAAAGAAATAGTGGAACACGTTATCTCGGTCAAAGAGGCGATTGGAGAACTTGATCAATTATGTGTTCCACATACGGTTACCGTTGATGACTTTATGTCAGTCCGTCCGCGTGGCCCCGTCCAGCACCTAGGTTCTTCTGTGGCAGGAACCCTATCACCAGATAAGGATATGTGGGATGCTTTCGAGGTCCTGTTCCCTTCGATAACGGCCTCGGGAATTCCGAAGCACAAAGCTATCCAAGCTATCCAGCGCCTCGAATGTCATGCTAGGAAGCTCTACTCGGGTGCTGTTCTCATGATTGAAGACCTCAACTCTTTTGAGGCCGCGCTGGTCCTACGAAGTGTATTTCAGGATGCAACTCGTCAATGGATCCAAGCGGGGGCTGGCGTCATTTCACAATCAAATCCACTACGGGAGCTGAACGAAACCAGTGAGAAGTTAGCAAGCATTGCTCCATTTGTGGTTACGGAGTCCAGGTGTTAGACATCATCTTTTTGAAATGCTTTTCAGTTTACGTTTTACCTACATGAAGGCTAAGAGAATCATTTTACCCTTTAAAATCTAGAATATCGGGAATATACAGTATCAGTAAAAATAAGCTGCATTTGTTTCTCTGTAAGGCATAACAGACCTGACGCATCACCAATAATGTACAATTTACATATAAAATTAGACAAGAAATACATACCATCAGTCAGTGCCAGCGGAATGTACTATCTATGTATCCGAAGTCAAATCAATAGTGTCCATTAGCGCCTAGCTAGACCCCTATTTTGGATTAGACAGGTTTCAAGAGTTGGTTATATTATGATAGTATATCTACATATAACCCTGAACCGTCAGTTCCTTATGACTCTCCAATTCGGAGACGCTCACAAAAGTGACTTCAGTATAATTATTGTACCATCATATTCTTCCAAGGAGGTGGTTTCTATATTATTAGGCATTAAAGAGCCTGGAGGATGAGACTCGGTTTGCTAGTCAAGGACGGGCACGGCGTCCTAGATTGCCCAGGGCGGAGCCTTTGCATTTCCAATCAGTTTAAGGTTAGATCGAATATGATAGACTACTTTCCGGCTACACCCCATTTTTGCACCGTGGGCACATGTAGACCAGTCACCTCTCAATATTGAATTCAGCTGTGTCCAGGGCATTTTGAATCTCCTCCCGCATGGGCCTGAAGATGGAGGACTTACGGTCTTTGAGGGCTCTAGCGTCCTCTACACCGAATTATGGAAGCACTTTGATCACAAGAAGGCAGAGAATGGTTGGAATTCCGAGGCATTCCAGTTCGTTGATGATGAAATGGCCCAGTGGTTAGAATCCAAGAGTTGCAAGTGGATTAAAGTGTGCGCTGATCCTGGAGATTTGTTATTATGGGATTCGGTTGGTTTTTCACTACTTTGAGTGTATGCAGAAAGCTGACTGGACAAGACACTACGCACGATCCTGCCAGCTTTCTAGTAAAGGAGCGTCTTCCTCCGGCAGAACATCCCTCGTACGAGGCTGCAACGAAGAGATCATTCAAAAAGCCGATTCTGTCTAAACGGGGTAGAGAAATAGCCGGCCTTGACTCACATTGATGGCGATATATCCCAAGTTCATCCGTTCCAGGCAATTACTATATGTTCTGAAATGCATGGACCAGATTGGCTTGACAGAAATTCACCGATTCGCATGTCCATAAACGATATGTTTATGTTTTTAACAATTTGGTATCAAAGTACGGCTACCCTACACAGGATAGAATATAATATAAGTATCTGCCAATTTATTTAAAGCCTACTACTCCGATTTTATCAATTTTGATAGCCATCTTAGAGCAAGGGAAGAAATAAAATATGGTAAGACAAAGGAGTTCTCCTATCTTAGAGGCATCAATGCCCAAGGATTGTTCTGCTTATTCCATGCTATGTGCGAGTAAAGTAAAATTGTATCATGCATATTCTGCAGTCACCGATGCATCCAACCCCCATTCGCAGGATAGTTTGTACATTGTTGAAGCAGACAAAAATGTTACTTCAATATTGCCATCAACGATGTAGTACTTCTTTCCATCATCGCCAGTTTTGATCATTCTCTTCCATTGGGATTTGGATACAGAACTTAGGTTGATTTTGAGAGACACAAGGGTTTTCACGTTGTCGCAAGGATGGACCGGTGCAGCCGAGCTTTCTGAATCAGCATAGACAGTAATATTGTAGGAGTCCCTTCTGCCCTCAGAAACTGGAAATCTTTTGTGAAATTTGATGATCTTCGGCTTTTTTTCTTCAACGATGTCGCCTTTGCGAATGAACCATTCCATTGCCTCCACTCTATGGCGCCCGTGATATGGACACCAGTATCTAATACTTTTTTTTAGCAGATTCAAAGTTCACATGGAGGAAGTATGTCTTACCTTTTATTCTTGTGATGTATGTTTTTTTCATAATTGACATTCAACTTCATACCATAATGCTTTCTCGCCCTACGTGATACGACCTGTACGGTGCTTAATGAGGTATTCGCGTTGCTTAAGCCCATCATGACAGCTCCGCGAACAATAGCGGTCCAAGCATTCGGTGGTTGCAACACTTCAATTCCCGGGAGTGATTCGCGCAAACGTTCTTTCAAGTAGGTGTTCTGACCAAACCCACCAACAAGGAGAACCGACTTTGCTTTACCCCCGGACAGGCGAATCTGGTCCTGCACAAACCATATAATCTTATGGATGACGGGCTCAAAGATGTCGTGCATATCATTCTTGTTTATCGTGAACTTGCCACGTCGTATGCCTACATGCTCATCGTTGGTCAGACCGGGAACAGGTACTGGATATCCGTCGTCGCCATCTCGAGAAGGCAAGTACTGTTGCTTGATCTTTTATGGATCAGTATCATACCTTCTCATTCCTCATTAATTTTATTTCCAGGTGATGGATAGAAACTCACCACGGTATCAAATCGCTCCGACGCCTCTGAAAGTACCTCTTCGTCCCAACCTTGTTGTCCGTTTAGCTTTCGCGTTATGAAATCGACAAATCGGCGGTTGAGAAAAACCGAGCCACAGAGACCCCCAGTTCCAGCAGTCATCTCTTCTACTTGTAGTTTAGGATACAGTGACTTAATTCTGTATGAAATTAAGTCTACTGTTCCGCCACCTGCATCGCAAACGACAAAGCAGTCTCCAATCGCAAGGCCATGGGGATCGAGTCCATGTAAAGCAGAGATAGCAGCGGCTTCCTATTTGTCCCAGAGAACCATTAATCAATGAATGTAATTACGGGAATTGATTTGATGCGCACCGGTTCTGACGCTAATATAATCTCCGATTCGGAATTTAGACCAGCCTTCCAGCAGGCTCTGAGTGTCTTCTCTTTAGCCAACTCAGACCAGATAGCTGGCACCGTCAGACAAATTTCGATCGGTATTGTTCGAAGAATTAAAGCCCCAATCTTTTGTTCTAGAGTGTAGAGTACGTGTTTGTATACTTCGGCTAGGTAATCTGTTGTTAGTTCCTCTGCGCTTTTTTCCCCGTCTGCAGAAGTATTATTTTCTTGCAACCCTCTGAGACGACAACATCAGTCTACAGATCTCACGATATTTGACGAAATATGGCAGGAAAAGATTTTTACTCACAGTTTAAACCAATGATTCCGTTCAGCGGTGGATGGAATTTGAAATCCCCATTCTGTTCCTTGTGGTGTATAGCGTAGCTGGGTTGGCACTTTGACACTGCTCTCACCCTCATTTGATCCCAATCTTGACGGCCATGTATCGATTACATGAATGTCATCCGCCTAGCGAATCCGAAACTTAGAAAAACAAATTCCCATCTTGTGATTGAAGCATATCCACATACACGTCTCGTTTCGGCCCAGGCAACGCCTGTGTACGTGGTGCCAAAGTCGATACCCACGATCAATTTTCGTTGGTTGGAGTTTGTCATTCTGTTGAAAGACTGAGTGGTCAATGTAGAAACACTAGTATGATTTGGTAGAATTAAAATAGAAACCTTGGAATGACAGATCAACTCTGGAACAAAAGGATTAGTATATATTAAACACGACAAATCAAGGAATACGTTAATGACTCTATCTTTTCCTAGTATAATATAACATACCCACAGTGTCTGCCAATATAGAGTGCTTCAGGCGCATCTCGAGCACTGTAGTCTGAGTTTACCCCTCCAAGGCTGGTTGCCAAGTTGCCAAGCTGGGGATTGTGGCTGTTCGCGTGTTCAAAACGCAAGAATACTAACATGACTGGTGGTTTCCAGGAAGCAAGTTGGTTGTTGTTGGTAATTGAGCCAATCGATTTGAAGCACGCAAGAAATTGTTATCGCATCTGCCGACTAGTTCTGGGCAATCGCCGGGCAAGCAAGAAGCAAGGCTGACAGCATGGCAAGGCTGGAACAAAATCCCCTCAGAACGTTCCAAATTAGCCTTAAACCTGTGACCCAATTCTTGTTCTTCGTGTTCGGCCGTCAGAGCAATACAAGCAATGCTGTGTTCGATGTGGATCAAAAGATAGGAATGCTCTCTTGTCGCATTGTGCCAGGCTACATACACTTTCCCAATATATCACTTTTGCGGCGACTGAAATGGTTTCGGAAACACCAAAATCATCAATGCTCACCACGGATGAATTCAACGTCACTTCACCGTCTAAAGGTTCTGCTTCTCAAACAATAATTAGTAATGACCCGAGCAATATACGAACAATACAGCCTGAGTCTCCGCACGATCCAGAATCCGAATATGTCCCAAGATCAGAGTTGGAAAGCTGGAAAATCAAATGCGAAGCTCTAAATGGACTTGCACAGAAGCTACAAGAAGATCTCGAGGAGGCACACAGTCTGATTTTTAGTCTTCAGCCGTCTCAACCACCAATGACAGACACAGAAGCGGCAAGAGACTTTAAAACGCTTGTGACATCAGTCGAACAATGGGTCGACACAAAAATATCCCTATCGTCAAACCGTTCGTGGTCGGTTGCTGAACAAAAAACAGCAACGACGCTGCTAGATCTTGTCACCGCGCAAGGCCGATCTGCATTCATTTGCCCTGGTACAGATGAGTACAATATCGTCGCCGTGATTATGCGTTTTCTCTATGACCAATTTTTCTCGACGGATTTCTACGGACCTCTCTCGGGAGCGTTCAAGTCGTTTTTATCACGGATTGAACATAACATGAGTCAATTAGACCCCCCACGAGGTTAGTACGATAACTTTGATCGCGAGAGTCTTCTCAATGATGCCTAAGAAGTTACAACTAATCTGCTGCGATAAAACATCCATTCAGACCTTAGGACTCGTCGTACGTGGCATAGCGAGACCTTCACGGCAATTGCAAAAGGTCCCGGATTCAGAGATAGAGTCGAAACGATGAATCGGAAACTCGCAAACGACTTGTTTAGCATACTACAAGTTTTCATTTCCTCAACAAGCCATACGCAGGACATCATTGATGGCCTTTACGAGAATATCATCAAGCGTGCATACACTCTGGCACTCAAGATGCATCTATCTATCGACGAATACGTTATCCAATGGTCCGACTTTTGGGACTCGCAGCCGAATGCCAATATTGTGATAAAGAATCTAGACGACTTTGAGCTACTTGATCTACACCGCGGGCGAACGGTCAGTGCCCGTCCACCTCAGGTCCGCATCCAGTGGTTGTTCGATGTCACACCCAAGTTATCAGTCCGAAAAGTCTTTTCAAACTCATATGCGAAACCAAAACTCCTCGTCAAGTCCCGCATCCTGGTTCTCGTTAATGAAAAGGCTGGGAGCGAGAAGAATGAGATTGATGATTCTCATATTGGCCAGTATCAAACGGTCCTTGAAATGCTTGACAAAGCGAACCGTCCCAGAAAGTTAAAAAGAAGCGGTTTAGATCGATTGATTAGAAGATAAATGAATGTAACATGACAGGGTCAGCAAGATCATGAATGTCAAATAATGATTTGCACTTCTCATATAAAAGATTCAATTATTTATCGTAGATTTCTTGTATGATATTGACAGGTTGGTTGATGTCTCGAATTACCGTACAACCGGATCTGCTCATAGTCACTCATACATAGCCAGCAGAATTGAGCACCACATTTCAAGCCTGGAGACAAAGAATTTAGCATAAGACTCTAAATGACTTATTTTTGATGCCAGTATGTGCCGATATTATGATTTGTAGTGTCAAAAATGATAAAAGTGGAAACTGAGGGAAATAGGAGCCGGGCTTACATGTCATATGGTCACAGCCTTTGTTCTTCTCAATCGGCCATCTGCATCCAGGACACTGTTTTGTCGTCTGCTTCATTTTTTGTATGGATAAATCATTCTCCCTCTGTCTCCTCGCCTCCATCAGTGCTCTCTCTTGTGTTTCTCTTCTCATCTTCTCTTGCTTTCTCTTTGCCTTCTGGACCCGTTTCTCTTCATCCACCCTCTGTTGTTCCTCTTCCTCCGCTTGCTGCCTTTCTTTCCTTTTTATTTCAGCTGCCTTTAACTGAGCTGCCCTTGCCTTTTCTTTTTCTTCGTTGTGGCGGCGTCGTTGCCGCTCTTCCTCCTTGCGTTTGTCTCGTCTGCTAATATCTCGAGCTGCATCAAAATCCTGTTCTTCTTGGAGTCTCCTTGTCATTTCCTGGTCAAAGTTCTCTCTATCTCTATTATTCTGAAATCGTTCTGGGTTTTGCAACATATCGTTGTATTCATCACATGTGAAACCAGAATGCCAGGGCCCCGAATGAACAAAACAAGATCGGAAACCACAGTTCAGACAGCGGACAATCGGTTCCGAAGCTCCCTTCTCATGCAATTGACCAAAATCGCATTTCTGACACCATATAAAGTTCTTATCCGAGCCTACTGCGCTGCGGAATGAGAGTCGCTCATAACGCTCAAACGTTTCCGCATCCGCAAGTCGCTTAATATCGTCGTATATGAGCAATGTCTGACACTCGGGGCATCTTATTTGATTCCACATCCGCGTCTCGAGATCTACTTTTATACTCTTCGATATACAGACGTTGCATACCGTGGGTTGGTGAGTACAGGCCAGCGAAATCCATGCTGGCCTTGTGACGACATTGGAGAAATCTTCAACACAGATCGTACAACTCGTTTGCGAGGGCTTAGGGTGATCAAAGGATTGCAATATCTCCCGTCGCGGCATGTGCCTATTTCTTCAGAGTCGCTCTATGTCTTAGCAAATTGCTCACAATGACAATGTGACAGAAAAATGTCCCACCTTTCTTCATGACTCAGGCGACGCTGAGAGTTGGCGGTTTCTACGCTTTCCAACAGTGCTCTTTCCAACTCAGCATCGGCGTCTCGTAATGCTGCTTCAAGCGAACCACGTATACTGGATTGAGCACCGTGTGACGGAGTTGTTATCACAGGGTATCTTGCACTTCCATAATTGACTCTGTCAATCCCTGCGGGCAACTCTGATGGCAATCCTCTCCACATATCCTTGTGGTCGACACCAAATGTGGGTATTTATTGTACGGATATTTGCCCTTCGAACTTGTCCTTTTTCACAAACTGTCTTTTGAGCCTCGCGGCTAGTATGACAGTGTTGGGAAAAGCAACAAGACAAGACCTTGCCCCACCTGGTAAACCGGTCCAACAGCGATGGAGTTGATGAAACTGTTAGAAATAACTTCTGTAATAAGCGACGATTAATTCCGTTTTGACAATGTCAAGGCTTGAAAATCACGAGCAGAACAATATTACAACGATGTATGGATGGAGGGAAGAGATGAGGGGACCAACTCATCATGGAAATCTTGGCAGTATTGAAATGACAAGGCTGAGCTCAGCCTTGTGCTTAAGCTACTTGTTTTACCCTATCCGTGGCCTAGCTAGATAGCATGTAAGGATTATAACTGATAGGCAGACTGGTGTACTCATATGGTTCAATCTTTATTCTCAAAAAATGGAGTAAGGGTTAGCGGTCGTTTCCTCAGCAGGTGATGGGGCTAATCCTCTGTACTTTTGCTGGTGATGATGTAAGAGTCGTTAGTAGTTAAGGTCTTGAGCTTCAAGTTAGTTTGAGACTAGCCAAGTGCCTGGTAAAATGAGGGGTAGAGGGGCCAATCTCTGATCTCTCCGCAGTCGGTCTGTTGCAAGGCTGAACGAAACAATTTTCAAGAACCACTTCCAATGACGGTAATAAAAAGACTCCCCGCCCGTTTCAAAATAGTAATATCATCGTACAGCATTCTTAGAGAGGAATGATGAAATTTTCAGGATTATCTCCAGCTATATCCATGTAGAAGATACAAGCCTTCAGAGTGAAATGATTTCAAAGGTGTTGCTCGCAAAATTAATGACAATTATAGCTCCTGGTATACTACATCTTGGTCTCGACTCCTCGGTTATGCTCACTGATTACTCGCTGCATGAAACTCGGCCAATCTCATCTAGTTAAAGAGAGTGCGATTATTAATATGATGAATCAGACTAGATATGTCATGTTACACAGTCACATATGATACCAAACGTATATAGTGTGCCTAGACCACGCGAAGTTTTCTGCACCTGCCAGTTTCTGGAGCCGGTTTCGACTCACTATTCAATACTTAGCCCAAATATACCAAATTTCCCAACCTACTTTTCCGTACTTCACGGAATCTTTTTCGAGAATATACTTCATCAGAATGGAAACCAAGGTGTTAGACTGCGGGCAAATTATCAGCCATTCCTTTCCGGAGCCGCTATTGATCTTAGAAGCTCTCAACACGTCTGGTCAAGGTGTGGTGTATCGCGGTCAGCGATTGTCTCTGTCCAAAAACACCCGTCTGGCAGTCTATGGTGACTTGGCTGCTACGCGTTACCTGTGTAGTTTGTGGGTTAAGACGTCCTTGACCAAAGGTAGATATTCTTGACCTCCACTTGCATTTCGTGACGATATTTAATTAGGAATAAAGATCATTGGACACAGATCCGTAATCGCATCCTCTCAAATGAGAACCTAGCTCGCGTCGGGTTTAGAAATGGATTGAATCGTTGCCTGAATTTGAATCCTGGTACATCTGTGGTCTCTCAAGCCATGATGGCAACGTCTGTCGAGGCTATTTTGGGGGCGGTCCACCTCGACGGCGGGGACCATGCCTTGGCCTCAGTTATGACCGAGCTCGGTCTTACATCTGATCTTCTGGTAACGTTCATAACCCCCCCGCTGTTGTTCTTTCTGAGCTATGATCTCCACATTCACAACTCATTTTTTATCTCTTATAGGTTCCTCCACATAGCGGCCCCTAAGGTACCTTGCATATTCCCACGAAATGGGATCCTGTCTCTGGAGCGAATTTCGATCTAACGATGCCTCCGAGGGGAAATGTATCTGTTTTGTGTCCACAAACTTGCAAACCCCGTCAAAGTTATCGTTAGGACGGGATTCTCTCATGAGGCAAGATGGCATTATGCAGGAATATGCAGGTGACCTAAGGGGCCCCCATGTCCGGGTGCCTTTTTTCTTCCACCCTTGAGTTTAGGGGTGGAAGACTAGAGGTCTTTGGCTTGATGATATTGCTGGTTGCAATATATCGTTCCTTATTCCTTTCTAATGCAAGACTTTTGCATAGGATTAGGCGGATTAAGTTTTGATATGTCGCATGTCAACCTTAAAATATCACTACTATTGTTGTTCGACATGGACTATCGTTTGACCCTCAGAAGCAGAGCGCAGACGAATATGTTATGGCAAGTGTGCACACAGAGTTGGAAGGGGTAGAATTGGGTTTGATTTATTTCGGGTATTATGTCGCTGTTATTGTATTTTCAATAAAATGTGATTGAAACAAGGACGAAGCAATGAATTTGAAGTCGAGCTTGTAGTGCTTCTAATATAAGTCCGACCCATTGATGTAATTCTAAAAGTGCCATGTAAAAATAACTCAGAGTAGACATATCTTTATTCACCCTTAGTATATCTTTTATATACACTGATGTCCACATATATACAGTGAGGATCTAATATAGCCAGTATTACACTCTTGAGCTGACTCGTGGAGCCGAGAAAAGGAATGCAAGGCCTGACTGTAGACTATGGCAAGCTCAGATAATATTTCAACATCTTGGGAAAGTTTGGCGTTCCAAGGCCAGTGACGGGATCCCATCCGGGAACGGCAGAGAAGCCCAGAGTGTCGCAGCCAGGGTTCGTTCCTATTTTGGATTGTTACGTGAGCTTTCTGAGTTTCTAGATGTCAGTGGGACCGCAAGGAAAGGATCCACTCACCATTTGTAATATCATTCAACATCGATGGATTTGCGTAAAGGGACGGGTTGAGGAATCCAAGAGGCGATTTACCAGCCCAAAGACGCTCGTCGTTGATACGGTTGATGACAGAGGCAAAAATAGGCGTGCTAGCAGACGTTCCTCCGCTCAGAGTGTAGTTCCCGCCGTTGTACACCTTGTTATTGTCGCGTCAGTATACATCAGGTCGATTTTCCCAAGAAGGCAAGAGACGAAAACTACAAAAGGAAGACATACCACAATGTTGTCACCATTGGCCGCAACGTCGGGAACACCACGGCCGATGCGATTGTAGATTCCTCCGGTACTGCCAACCAAAGAGTCGATATCAATCATTTGCTGAATGTCATTCGTCGCGGGCGCCAGAGCACTGTAGTACGGATATGGAGGATTGTGTTTCTTGAAGAAAGTTGCTACCGCATCCTGTTGGTAATCTGGAATCGGGAACACATTGCTGAAGCCACCGCCCGATGAATAGTTGACGCTATATGGGTGACCGGCCGGATCAAACACAGCGCTTTCCGGGTCCCAGACCGTCTTTCCAGGGTACACTTTTGTTGCTCCGACATTGGTGACATAGGGACATGTGTTTGGCCATGTTGGGTTGAAGACGTTGAGTTTGCTACCTATACAGCCCGTGGGACCGCTATTTGAATTAGAATGATATGCACTAGCATAAAGCAGAAAAGAAATACTTACTCTCCAGAGTTGGGGTAATTGCTGACACCCGAATCTCCACTAGCAAATAGGAAAGATACTCCTTGGAGTCCGAGTTTGGCATACTCGAGACACTGGCGGCGTTGGTAGGATAATGGGAGATCGACTTCTTGTCCACCGTACGAAACGGAAATCACATTGGTTGGCTTGTAGACACCACACATGAGTTGGCCTTGCCAGCCACCGGGATCCGGATAGCTTTGATCAAGGTACTTGTCATTTCCAGTCTCACCATAAGCCGAGAATGTGCAATAAGACTGATTAAATGATGTTAGTGGCATAGTTCATGAGGCACATATAAATGGAAATTGAGGGAAGATCTCATATATGGGCTGAGGTAAAGGCAATGCGAATGATCCACTTACGCCATCGAGAGCATCCAAGAAGGTATTAAATCCAAATGTATAGCTGCCATGGAATCAGTATTTGGAAGAGCCAATAACAGAGCTCATATGACGTACGTATCGTTGGGATTGGACTGCACAATAAAGTCATCCACTTCATAGTCGGTAATAGTCTGTGGATAAACGATTGGATAGGCGAGCTGAAGATCCAGGCTCACTTCCCCACCAGCATAGTAAGGATCCGTTGTAGATTGTTGACCGCCGTCGATATTTGCTGCAATGGGATGCGTTCCCTTGGGGATCTGAGGAGTAAAATTGGCAAAGAAGAGATCCAGATCCTGTTGCGTATAGAACTGTAGCTCGGACTCAAAGATTCCCAGAGAATTGTTCGGATGTGCTCTGGTTGCTGGAGGAATCTTGTAGAGAGCGGCAACACATGCTGGGGAAATCGCTACATCGCAGGTACTGAGATCATTGGGATTGGATGATATGGCTGCTCTGACAGCTTCCGCTCTCTCCGACCCCTCTTCGAGGGGATCCCGTAGATCATGGTTGACGCGCCGAGTGAGAGTCTTCTCTCTCTTTTGCTTGACTCCGCTCGCCACGCGAGCGACATGCTCTCGCTTAACCCGCTCATGTCCATCAATTGGGGCAAGAAGCTTGATACCTGGAGTGATATAATCGACATGCTCCTTTAGATGGTGCGGAAGGTGGTATTCATCGCAAGCTGGCATGATTCCACCAGTAACGGAGTCTTCGAATTCATGGAACTCGGTCTTCAAGAGACGTTCCGCTTCATCTGGGGTTGCGAAAAAGGCTAGCCATCCTCGATTGTCAGAGTGTGTTATACGCTCGGACGAAATGCCGTTGTCCGTAAGCCAGATTTTCACTGATTCGACAGTCTTATCAGATGGTTGAAACGTCTTGATGACTTCCTCCGCAGTCCAGTGTTTTCCATAATTAGCAGAATCTGGGTGAGAGCTGAAGCAATCTGTATTAGCCTTTGAGCGTCCTGAATGTTCATCTCTATCAATTGTAGCTTCAGAGCTTTGCTCTCGATCAAAACTTACACATCCAACAAATGCTCGTATGCCTTATCGAGGTTTGACTGCGCTAGACCAATACGCATTGGAAGCAATTTGTCTCGGGGCACACGGTCGCGTTTGGTCCAACGTTCAGGCAGTGAATCTCGCTTCTCGTGAAGAACATGCTTCACCTCCCGAGAGGGAGCTGCATCAGCAGTCCAAGCAAGGCCCAAAGTGAGCAGCAGCACAGTCGCCCTGAGAGCCATGACTTCGACAGTCCCAAGCTTGCGGGTAGCTTGATCGTAGAAATGATGATCAAGGTAATTTCGGGACTAAAAGTACAGGCACCTCATTGAGCTACTTATAAAGCCAGTGCGACAGGGGTGCCGAGCTTGTCTTAGTCGTACGTCGCCAACCATTGCTTAGCCATTTAGTGATAAGCAGGAGAGATTGCGAGCGAAGAGCGGGGAAAGGTCTCATAAGCTTCGGCCCTGGTTATAGGGTCATTGGACGTCGATTAATAACGTTACAGTTGGAAGCGGGCCTGGCACTAGTCTAGAGTTAAATTATTTAACCAGACTTGGCTTCCCGGATGGAGGCTTTAACCTAGAATGATGATCTGCACCGCTGGCTATCTCGCGCTCCAAAGCAGCTTCTTCTTTGGGTTACATTAGCCACTATCCGCCAGCATACACCATGTCAAGCCCATTCCTACTTTCTCGTATTCTTAATTGAAATCTAATTGACCCAATTAACGTGCAGTAGAACATAACGATTTGATCGGGAGGAGAGGATTGTTCTGAAACAGTTTTCTCAAGATAAATGCCCCAGAACGGTGGAAATTAGCAACATGGGAGGATTTACTTCAATTTCTTCGGGAATACAATTGTACGTGGAGTTTTGATAATGGATTGCCGTGTAAGGAAGTTCTGCAGTGAGGAAAATCGTGTTGAATTGATAGAATCCATGTGGAATTGCAGGTAGCCTCTGAAAATTGACCTGCTCGTTTTGTCTTAGGCTCAGATAAGGACGATCGGCTATCTTCGGATGTGGATGTGACCAATCCGGGGCCTCCGATTCCAACAAGCACCGGTGTTGACATCATCGCACGATTGAGGCTGTCTTCGTTAAGACAGCAGACATCTACAATTCAACAGAAGACACTCACTACGCGGGGTGGGAAAACACGCAATCGATGCAAAGCCAGGTCCCTAGTTCGCGTTATATGCTGGACGCAGTAGCGATATGCGTACCGCACGTCTGGTAGCAAACGATGGCTGAAAGGCTGGGCATCGACAATCCTGGACTCTTTTCCGAGGTTTGGCAGACTGTATATATTCTTTTTCGGCTATTTCCTCATGACCGAAAGACTGTAGTTGCTCAAATTGAGCATTAATTCCGTTCTCATCAATTCCAAAAAGAGTTTTCTTATGAATGCCGGAGTCAGGAAGAGAGTCTAAAGATGGCATATGGAAGATGCTTATCGCAGTGTCTCTTTATCAGGGATGTGTACGGCTGTGTGAAAAGGGTTTACCTAGTAGTCTACCCTCGTGACCGTATATTGATTCCCGAGATATTTGATAAGGAGCCAATTGTGAATCAGACCTCAAGAAGAATAATCGTTCCGCGGATTTTTTAAATATCCTGATCTACTTGCGTCTGTTTCTTGATTTTAGCCAGCTTATGTCTGGGGAACAACGAGATATCGTGTTCTATCACCGGTTGAGAGATTTCTGGAGGATCAAATCCAAACAACTAGTCTCGAAGATCTGAAGCCGAAACGAATAGGCAGTTCAGGTATGCTAGTAATAAAGAAGCTAACACAAACGGAGCATGGCAATTGGTGAAAAGTAATCTGAAATATTTGTGGCCTCCGCACCAGTCCAGTGCGTTAATCACAATCACCAGAGGGAAGGTCTTCAGCTTTGATTGATAAAAATTATGAAAGGGTTAGTGGAACAGCTAATCAAAGCTCCCTAAGAGGTTTGGCTAGTATTCCAGGTTTATCCTAAAGCGCCTCTTTGAAAACAGTGCGCTCTAGAACCTTAGTGAAAAGCCGCCAGGCGATGATTGAGAAGAACTACGATGCGTTACCACAATGACCTTCACCTCCTGATGGAGAATCCTGCGACTAGCAAGTCTTGTTTCGAGACTTTCTTGCCACAATATATGATGTTGTTGACTTGCCAATTCTGGCTAAGACATTAAGCCAGAAGATGCACTTTCGCTCTACCAACGTAGCCCACACCTTGACCTTATGTGGAAGGTCTCCCCTGATCCCTTGGAGGCATTCTTCTTCATGTTGGCCCAAAATAATTTCCAAGTTCGGCTCCTTCAGCAATTTACAACATCTTAAGATCAATACTCTGCGCCCTGTCTTCAATATCTTTAGTAGATTAACCCGCAATTGAGCCGATACTGTCGAAACTTCCTGATCAATCGTTTCGACGGTTTCTGATCTCTGCCGAAGCATTTATGGAAATAATCCAGTAAGTCAAAATAGCTAGGCCTTACCATTGAGAATAAAACGAGCTTTCTGTGCTGCATCTACCCTCTGAGGGATAGTCTGATACAAAAGATCTTTCGCGTATGTGGCTGTCACTGTAGCATAACCCTGCAACTCGTTACTTTGGTGCGATTTAGCATAGTCGCAAAAACCACCGATGATGAGATAGGGTAAATGATTCATGATCCCAGCCACTTCCATCTCAAAGTATAGAACATCTGCGGATGCTATCACTCCATTACCGAATGCGATCAGGTCATACTGAACAGCAGAATCATCCTACTCATCAGTCCGCTTTCGTCTCCGGATCAATTTCGGTCAATCACAGAGCTCGCCACGGCCTGTCGGGTGTCTGAGTGAGCTAATTGGCTTTCGAAAGTATATCACTTTCAATTTTCGCTCTATATTCTTCTTAACTTGAAGCACGGTTTGAGTGCTTTCCTCTAACTGATCACCCTCCTCCTCATATTGTTCTTGAAGCCCAGTTACAGTGGCGCGCAAAACAAGAGGTGGCTGGGTCAATTATCTGTTAGTTGGAACTCTTGTCCGTGTAAGTATTTGTGTCAAAGTTGTATTGAAGCAGGCCGCCACTCCATTTCGGGGTGAGCTCACAAAATATCGCCAAGTCGAATATCATGTTTGAATGGTACTCCACCACCAATCCCAACTATTAACTCAAATCGAATGTTCCGAAAGCTATACAGCATATCCCTAGCCACTCTGGCTACTGATGACATTCCGTACTCTTCATCTTGTAGAATACTAATGACCATCTAATAAAAGCTAATTTCATCTAGTGTATAATGGCTATTGTCATTCGGCGAAATTCTTTTAGGGTGACGATGCTTCCTATCAAGGAATGCTCGAGCAGCGAAACAGTCTGACTCCAAGACCTATATCTTACCGACGGTTTAGTCATCCAGGTCAGACATTGTAGCGCTATAGGTGACAGCGGGATTCTTAAGGCTTATTTCACGTAAATTTATTGGGTTCCAGATCAGATCAAGATATCAAGTCAGACTCTTAGGTGCAAAGAAAGATTTTACACGTGAATGGTGGAATGGAAACGCTCAGCCTTGTGCTACTGAAACGAGGGGTGATAGAAGAGCGAGGTTGATGAACTGGACATAATACGCTATTCCCTGTTAATCTTGCTCTCCAAGCTCGCATCTAGTGCAATACAATATTAACTTCTGAAGCTTGTCTAAATCGGGCAAATGATAGGTATGAAGCGAACAGTCTGTTATGATACATTACAATCTTGGTACGTATAATTTCAGGGTACTCCTCTGATGAGATTCCTTCTGATCAATGGATTAAATTGTCAGACATTTCCGACTGAGAGCCTTCCCAAATTTCATACGTAAGTAGACACCAAAATACTCATTTCTATGTAAGAATTCTATTCCCTGAATGGCATAAGCATAATGCATTGAACGAATACCCAATCATTCGACAGGGTTTTGAGTTTGTGAATACTTAAAAAATAGCCAGTCATGAATGGAAATATAAATTTTGTTTTTCAAAGTAGTTGTGTATGTCTATACTCCTTGATAAGTTACAAATGGTGGCAGAAGCTAGGTAGGTGTAGCGTTGCAGAGGTCCCAGGATTTGATCATGCATTACGATTCACATCACGATTCTAGCTCTATATAAAAAATGATCCCAGAAGTAATGGCTCCAAGAGCAAATCAAATTTTCGTTTACACTACATCCTAAGGAACGGAAAGGGGTCATAATAGGTATGAATAGACTCTAAAAGGAAATCCTAGAGTGTGTATTGCATTTCTGAATTCCTGTGAAGGATGCCAACATTGCATGGTCAGACTGCAGGAAATCGGAATTTCTATTTCTATGTCTGGTCGTTATCGTCGCGGGAAAGAAAAATTTGCCAAGATGAATGCCCCAAAGCGAACGGTATACGGCACCCGTAGTGCGCTGGAAAAGCTCTATTCATTTGGAAGAATCAATTGAATATTGCCTATCTAAAATGGTAAGATCCAAAATAAGAGCTTGCAACAATGCCTAGAATTTATTTCTCTGAAATTATACGCTGTGTCTTTTTCTGAGCTATACACCTGAGTCAATCTGATCGACAAACGAGGTGCTGCTGAAAAGGTCCCAATCGGAACACACCTGCGCCATGACCGTAGGTATTTGGATATCATTTTGTATCGCGTCCGGTCGCTCCTATTTGAACCAATATTGTGAGTCGCGAGAGACGAACATCTAATCGGGCGATCTCTACATACCATGACCAAAATAAACATTCCAGCGCTCGCATGAATAGCAATATGACAATGGAAGGGCCAAATGCCCGGATTATCTTGCATCCATTCCAGTACCACATACGAGGGCTCTTCAACTGTTCCCGGCTGCAAGTTGTGCGTGTCGCGACGCAGAGGATTGGACGGATTCGTGACGGTACCGTCCCATGACCCTAAACCCTCCGCCAGAACCCAGAAGTTATGTCCGTGTAAGTGCATGGGGTGTACCGTGTCATAAGTGTTCTTCAAAATCAGTCGGACACTCGAGTTGCTACCAAAGTTGTACACGTTCCGTTCGGTAGGAAAGGAGAACTGTCCCGCGTTGGCATCGAGCAGTACGGGATCGTTGTAATCAGCGCGGAATGACGAGTTGTTCATGAACATAACTATAAACCCGGTGGCATTAAAACTGACGGTGATCGTAACAGCCTGGACTGTTTCGGGTTCTGGGGGTGTCAATTGATAATAAGGAACTGTCTGATTTAGTGGGTCATTTTGACAATTACGGCTTTCCCATGTAGTCCCTGTCGTGTCCGGTGTAGACGAACTATCTGCCGATTCATAGTATATGGCTGCAAGTGCAGTTTGGATAGTAGCCACTGTCTGGAGACAGACCATGTCGATATCGGATCGCATCCATACGACGTCCGTGGGAGAGCCTGTTGCATTGACAATGATATCAGTTCGCTGGCCAGGACCTAGGGTGACGACCTTTGTTGTGTACGGCTGGACGGGAACATAATCATTTGCGATCACTGTCATCTCATGGTGATCGATGCTAAACTTCTGATTTGCCAATGATCCACTATTGATGAGCCGGAGTCGATGAAGTTTCCCGGAACGAAACCGAAATTTACTGAGCCCTGCTCCACGCAGACAGTTGCCATCCGTTTCAGTGTTGGCATCGCAGTCGTAAATGCCTTTTCCGTTTATCAAATTGTTGCTTACATTCAGTGCCTGTGGTGGCTTTGCAAAGCTCACCTCCAAACCCTTATAGTAACTCATATGAAAATAGTCAGAAATCATCACGGGTCCCAAATCGTAATCGTAGTCAACCTCTGGCTGGAGGGGCCCGTATATGACCATTGGACCGTACAACCCGTCTCCATATTGCGAACTGTAATGTGAATGATACCAACCAGTACCATATTGGTCTGCTTGGAAGGTGTATGCAAATGTCCCACCAAGCGGGGCGATCGGACATTGGGAGACACCAGGGACGCCATCATACCAAGGGGTTTTCTTTTGACTCATGCCGTGCCAGTGCAATGTGACACCTTCATCTTGACTTTGAATATTGTTGGTAACAGTCACATGGATTAGATCTCCCCAATTGGCTTCAATTAGGGGGCCGGGAAACTGGTTGTTGATGAGAATGACACTCTTGTTAAAGCCGTCCGGGGATTTGAATTCACGCGTGACAATGAAATTGTAATAGCGAATCACCCCTGTATTTGGAGGATCTTCAGCCGGGTTTGAGGTGCCCCAAGGTGGCCGAACTTCCAAAGGCTGTAAAATTTTAATGCATCAGGTAAAATGATAAGGTTAACCAGGATTACAACACATACCGAATCACAGATGTATTTAGGAAGCTCTGGTGACGGTAGAATTCCCCATGCAGAATCACCTGGATAGCGTTAGGAAATTTCAAGTTCTAAGAAGCAAATTGGTCCAAAAGTCACAAACGTACCGTTGGTATCATACTGCGATAGACTGGCAGCAGCCGTCGCTGCCGTCAACGCGACAAGTTGCAAAAGGCAGGCCATAAGGGAATGGAAATACTTTGAAATCCCAAATTCAGATGTCCTAGTCTTCGTTATATACTTGAGGAGAAGACCGAGAATGACCCATCAATAGCCCGGGGTTACATTGCATTTCAGTCAATGTTGGGGAGCCAAAATAGCACGTCTATCCAAAACACGCCACTCCAGATAAGTGGACAAAGCGAGCGCCGTCAGTGACACCCCTCTCCAGCTGAATGTCAATTTCCACAAAAATGAGTAATACGGTAAAATTACCCCTGTCAAGTACTACAGGCATCAGTTTTCTACTTGATTCCTAAGGATTCGAACCCTACTAGCCCTGCAGGCCTGAACACCAACGAACATGGCTTTGCATGGCGGATTCAATAAACAAATAAGAGGAGAACGTGTTGTTATGGTAAAATTTCTATCAATCAGATCAATTCCATTTGTATCTTACAATATAAAAACTCCTGCTTTCAAATAGGCGATCCTCCACTCCTCATTTGGAGGGAAGTCTGATAATTCGCCGGATATAGTGATATAACCCGTATGAAAGTGTTCGTAGTTCATGTACACGAGATGGTAAAGAGTATTGATAAGTGCATAGCAGTGAAAAGTTTGTCGACTAGTCTCAGCAAGAAGAAACAAAATTCTTTGAATTAGAGAATTCATGTTATCTCATATGACTCAGGCCCATACTCTTCAGAAATCCCAATTTCCTCCCCTTTGTCTACTCATCATAGTGAAACTGAAATCCCATATCAATACTTGTAATTGATTAAAGTTCCAGTCTTTCTGAAGCAGGACGGCGTCGCATCAGTATTTCTGCATCTGGATTGGGGAAAATGAATTCGTGCGCTCGCAAATTCTCAGGCCGCTTGTTTCCATGTTTGAATTTGAATTCAAAGTCCATGACTAGACGAACGAGAATTACTTTGATTTCCAGGCTAGCAAAAAATCGACCGGGGCAGGAGTTTGGCCCATGACCGAAATTAAGAATGCGATCTTGAGTCGTCGAGAACTGGTGAAGGTGCGACTCTCCTTCGCGTTGACGAAGCTTGTAGTAGCGCAAGCCGTCAAAAACTTCAGGCTCAGGAGTTATGTCAGGATCATTTTGAATAGCATTGACCGCCATGCTGATATGTGCCTTTCTAGGTAGAACAGTACCATCGGAGAGTACCACTCTTTGCAAGAGGACTCGGTGCATGGAAAGAAGCGTGGGAGGATTGAATCGCTGAGATTCCCGCATAAAGGAGTCCAGCTTACGAAGCTTGGAAAATGTAGCCTTTTCCCAGGTCATCCAGGGTCCCATTTCTTTTATCACATCACGGATTTCCTGGCGGATTTGCTCAAGGTATTCTGGGTATACGAGCAGATCATACAGACAATGAACGGCGTTCATCTGTGAAGTATGGATTGATGCAAGTGACATGACAACCTCGAGATGGGCCAAGGACGCGGGATTGCTTTCTTCTGGAGTGGCTATTTCCATCATCCACGATAACAGGTTCATTTTCTCTTCTTCGAGCGCCTCGATTCCCCCGGCCTCATTCTCCCGCCGCCGAAGGATCTCAGGAACCAAGAGCTTCTTCGCCTTTCGGATGTATCCTGTCCCTTTGTATGACGAAGGCATGAACCACCTCACGATACCATGACTCCACATGGGTAAGAGACGGAGAAATACGAGAGAGGTGAATACTGCCTTACGTTAGCACTGGCTAGCGTTCCGTTTGTGAAGAAGAATCCTACCGTTCTCTGTAAACTGTGTTGAGATTTCCAACCACTCAGGATTACGGCAGAGTGGTTTACCAAGGAATATTCGAGCGCTGACACGGGCAACCAAGTCTAGGAGTGTATGATAGGGCTTGATACTAACCCACTCAACTTTTTATAGTTTAGCTTTGTGCTGATAATGGGCATGTCATACTGACCTTCTGACTTTGTGAGCTCTTTCTGTATTGCAAAATTGACCTCCTCTTGCATAGGACGTGTGAGTGAATTGAGATTTGGGGTCAGTTTGAGCTGAAGAGTACGAAAGTGCAAATTGTTTTCAAGAATAATGTGCATGTTGGTTGAAGATCCCATCAGATTGTGTACGTGGGCAACTGTTGGACTGGCCACATGATTCGGTAATTTTCGTATTTCATCAACGTATTTGGGAGGCAACACCAGCATGTCGGTGTCGGCTCGACGAAATTGGAATACCTTATCCTTACACTGACGTCCAGACAGTCAGTCGTTATTTGAACGAGCGTAGAAGATATGACTCACTGCACGATATCCCTCTAGCAAAATCTCCTCTGCATGAAGGAAGAATCTAAAGTTCGAGACCACGATAGGCTCCCATCCTGACTTAATTCCAAAGACAGGTGCTTTATATCCAAATATCTTACTCCAAGCAAAGGAGAACACGTAGAACCCAGTTGCAATAGCAAGAATGATTGAGGCGGAATCATTTTGAGGCAACGGAAATTTCTCATAGGTAAGAACCGACAACTTGATCATATTCTCCATCCCGTCTATGAATTGTGAATCAAACAAAAATACAAAATATCAGAGTAAGGGAATTGGAAATAGGCCTAATTTCACGGTAGTAAAGGGTAAAAGCAAACCTCTTGTTGTTGTTGTTGTCAGCATCTCTATATGAGTAGCTTTCGTCGTATGGGTAGTCAGAGCTGGTATATGAACCTAATTTCGTATGGGCTCTACTATCTGGGAATCTGTTTCGCTCACAAGAATAGTATCAACTTCTCAAACCCCTCACACAATCTCAGGCCTCATCTACTAGTTCTACTAGTGTCATTAGATTGCAGGATAGGGAATCTTTGTGCTGTTGAACCATGTAGTATGTCCTAGATAGTCACAGCACACGGCAAAAAGTGTGCGCCGAACCAGCCAATAGGTAGCCCCTGCCCCCCTCCAAGAACCAAATTGCAAGCCGGAAGTCCAACTTGCTGTTTTGGTATGGAATATTTCCCATACGTGTATTTACACTGTATCGATCATTCATAGATTAGTATTGTCATTCTGGCTGCCCAGGTCCGTCCCTTAGCTATAGAATATCCCCGTACGTGATGATGAGAGAACTTCCATACATTGTGAGATATCAATCACATAAATTCAACTATATTTTGATTTCTACCGTTTCTTTTGTGCCTTCTTACATCATATTTTTGGCCTGGAATATAGCAATTACTTCTAAATGGCACCCGAAAAAAGGTTAAAGTTAGCTGTGGGAGACCCTGACCTTATTACCAGAGCCCGGCGGATCGTGAATAAGATTTCCCACGGCTGCCAGCTCGAGGGCGGGTTTGGGGGGTTCAGTGTATCAGTCTACGACACTGCGTGGGTGTCAATGGTCACTAAGACAGACTCTGTGGGAGTCCGTCAGTGGGTTTTCCCAGAGGCATTCGCATACATCCTGCGTCAGCAACACGAAGATGGGTCATGGGGAACTGATGCATCACCTATCGATTTGATTCTCGATACAATGGCTGGCCTACTCTCACTGTTAGAGCATCGTGCAGTCAACGTTGCTGAAGGCAGAAATGGTGAAGGTCGAGACAATGTCGATTATCAAGGGAGAATATCTCGTGCAACGACTGTTCTATCCAATGCGCTGGGTAGCTGGGATGTCCTATCTACTGTTCATGTAGGTTTCGAAATTTTGGTCCCATGTCTTCTTGATGAACTGGCAAAAAGAGAGGTCAACTTGGAATTCCCTGCAAAAGCGCAATTAATACAGCTTTACCAAGACAAAGTGTCGAAGTTCAGACCCGACATGATTACTTCAAGAAAGCAAACCACCCTATTGCATTCATTAGAAGGCTTAATTGGCAAAGTGGATTTTCAAAACGTAAAACACCATTGTACGTTATATGGAGGGATGATGGGATCTCCAGCCTCGACCGCAGCGTATCTTCTTCACTCTCCAGTATGGGATGAAGCTGCCGAACAGTATCTGCGCAATGTTCTTAACAGGCCCGGGTCCGGTGGAGGCGCCCCCAGTGGATTTCCCACTCTTATTTTTGAATCTTGTTGGACAATATCAACGCTGCTACCAAGCGGATATACAATTGATGACTTTCCAACTGAGGATACTCAAAATATTACCATTTATCTCCAACAGGCATTCAAGACGCAGCATGGGTTACTTGGATTCGCTCTAGGCTTTGTGCCAGATGCAGATGACACAGCTCGATCTCTCCTTGCCCTATCACAACTTGGGGTCCAAATCGACCCATCTTCGTTGGTAAAGCATTTTGAGGCATCTGATCACTTTCAAACCTACAATTTTGAACGGGATCCAAGCTTTAGTGCAAATGCAAATACGCTGTTGGCTTTGCTAAAAGCACCAAATCGCACAGATTTTGTTTCCCAGATTGGAAAAGCCCTCAGATTCCTAGTTTCCTGTTGGGAGAGCGGTGAGCTACGCGATAAATGGAATCTCGCACCTGAATATAGTCAAATGCTTTTCGCGAACGTTTTACTTGAGGTCATCGCGGTATGGAGTGAAGGCCAATTGGCAGGCCTTGTCACATTTGACATCCCGATTATCCTCTGTCAACTGCTTCTAAAGATCCGGAATGGCCAAAATGAAAATGGTTCATGGGCTAATTCGGTAGAAAGCACTGCATACAGCGTCCTTCTTCTCGCATATATTTCAAGACTGCCATGGTCATCATTGCTTCATGAAGTTATCCACACCTCCGTCATAAAGGGAAGAGAATATCTGGCGCGGCATATAGATGACTGGTCAGAGGGTGATTACATCTGGATCGAAAAGGTCAGTTATCGACTGCCGATACTTTCCGAAACTTATTGCCTAGCTGCGATGAAGATCTCGACGGAAGAGACAGTATGGAATTCCAAAATAAAAGATATTTTCACTATACCCGATGAGAAACTTCGGACTATGTCAAAATTCCTTAAACGGCTACCAATGTTTCGAGACACGTGTCCGGAGACAATTCTTTGGTCTATTGCAGAGGCACATTTTTACTTCCAAAAATTGAAGACAATGCGTCTTGAAATCTTTCCGCGAGACGATATGGACTTGACGAAAGACAAATACCTGGAATTCATCCCCATGTGCTGGACCATTGTCAACGCCACAACGGGTTTTTCTTTATCAGGCCACATCATGTGGGAAATGATGCTTATCTCCATGTTGAACTATCAAGTCGATGAGTACATGGAGTCAGTTGTGGGTTGTCTCCCAACCTCCTGCATACCAGAACTCAAGGACGAGATCCGGGCTGCATGCCTAGATGAGTATGTATCCACAGAAAACGCATTAGAATTACACCTAACATGGATTCATAGCCATGAGCTGCCACCGACCCCACAAGTGGAAATCAGTCGGAGCCAACCTCCCTCAATACAGTTCGCGCGGGTCGTGAATGTGCTTCGGAACTATGTTAAACATATTCGACATCATCGATGTTTCATAGCTTCATCACCGGGCGCGCAAAAAGAAGTATCTGAGGAACTCCGAAAATTTCTCTTCGCACATATTGCACATAACGGGGACAACTTATGTCTCAAAGAAAGAGATGAGAAGTGTGATAGTCCTGTCTACAGCCAACTATACTTTGACTGGGTTCGCACCACCGGGGCCAATGATACTAGCTGTCCGTACTCGTTTTCGTTTTTCAATTGTCTAATCACCGGTGAAAAATGCGATAGTAGTTCTTCAGTCCGGCGCAGATACTTTACCAGGGCTTTAGGTCTGCATCTCGCCACTATGTGCCGACAGTACAATGATTATGGATCCTATTCTCGGGACAAGGAGGAGAAGAATCTCAATAGTCTTGATTTTGCGGATTTCAACGAAAACTTTCCCAAGCGGTCGCGCCCCCAAAAAGAAGACCTGATGGATATCGCAGAGTTTGAGAGATCATGCATGCAACTCTGCTTTAAACGGCTGTCAAGCGAGGTTAGCCAAAAAGTATCAGCTCAACTTCATGCGTTCATCAACGTCACAGATTTGTTCGGGCAAATTTATGTTGTGCAGGATATAGCGAGCCGCCTCAAGATTTAGAAACTGAGCTCAAGCTCAATTATCCCAATTTTGAAAAAGATTGCAGCTACTTTGATTTGACTACTTGCTATTTCTTCTGTCCTATTGTATCTATCATGAACGTTGCACTTGCTGTACTGTAAAGGTATTTTTGAAATAAATTCATGACATTACATGACCAAGTGGGATACGCTATTGCGTAGGTACTAAATTAGCATGTTTTATCAAAAATTGGAGGTTACGTGCTTTGAGACTTGCCACTAAAGACATGGGCTTGTGGCACGCCGACGTTAGATGGCTCACTCATATAAAATACAAAACCAATGTACTATTCAAGCTCCAGGTCATAAATGGGGCGCGACATGTTCCATCAGCTTTATTAATGCAGGTCCTAAGATTCTGGAATCCCATTATTAATACTCCACCCTTATATCGAATCGGACATTTTATAGTTCGTGTTATCCGTTGGTACGGAAATATGCAAAATAGATTCAAAGCTAGTCCACATGTTATTGAAAGACTTAGGATTACGCAGGGAATTTCCCCAAATAGCAGAGGCAGAACAGGCGCGAACAAAGCGCAGTATAATCATCTTTTGTATGCAACCTTGGAATGATGGGACGCCTGAGTGAAAATAGCAAAGCCATGCTTTTCCCCTAGTATCAAAAATTCTGCATATCGATAACTAGATTGGCCTACGCATGGATGTCTTGGGTCTGTTCGCCTCTAGGTGGGATTTCTTAACTGCAACGCTGCGTAGTTCTGATTTTTATCCAAATTTTTGCTATCTGTACATATCACGACATCAATCCGTACATTTATATCCATGCTCTCATCTCAGCAGGACTCAGAGGATAGCTGCATCGGGCATTAAGTCTGCATTATTCTTTGCCGTCAGTGTACGCAATCACATAAGCGAGATAAGCTAGGCTTAATATAGAAGGAGGGATAAACACTACCTATAGAATACTGCTCGTACACAGAGTGTAGCGAGATTGTATGAGGGTCTCTCATTGGGGAAAGTCAATACATCACTGCAAGTACTAGGATCGGGGAACTCATGACTTGCTTCATGATAGTTACCCCTCACAAATTGAGCGATTAATTTCACTTCAATGATGTGTTATCAGTCAAATTCAAATTCTAGATTGCTTGCATACAGTTTGAGTAGGTGCATTACTCACTCATTCGATGTCGGTCTTTATTCTTTCCTCACTAGTGTTAAGTTAAATGCAGGGTGATCTTGGTCCACACGCCCAGGCCGAGGTCAGCTCAGTGATCGGCAGGCCGGCTCGATTTAGGCGAGTATGTTTCAACGCCACACTTTGGCTCGAGGGCACCTAGTCGGGGGCCTTACATTGAATGCTAGTTTCACAATGAGCACCTGGTCGGTCATTCGTGGGGCTCGTATGACTTTGGGCTATTAGAATAGCGGATGAACTTGATGAATGTACAGCAGCACGTTTATACCCGAGAACCATAGTATGTAATTACCAGTTGGTAATCACAATTAGTAATTCATAACTTGTTTCGCCTCCGTACTTCCTGTCAAAGCAGGAATTGACACGGCTTCTTTCTCTCACTAGGGAGATATCCGCAGCCACCGGTACTTGACTACAGATGCTGGACTAAGTTACACAGTATCAGATCTCAGTCTAAAACAATAGATGAACAATCTATCGAAGCAACAACTTGACAATATGAAAAAGAAAAAAAAAATATTGAGAAAAGCATTGCTGAGCATAAGTTCACTTATTTACAATCTTTAGGACACCAAAACCAACAGCTTGTTGCACCACTATTCGTTTTTGAGCTCAATTAAAGTCTGTTTTTTGTCCAGGCTTTGTTGAAATGCTCGTGAAATCACTAAAGGAAGCTGTTGAATATAGAATATCTCGGTGGCTGTGTTGTTCCAAGATGGAAGTGGGTCTGTGCATACATGGTGTATATA
>JAMAGM010000083.1:0-32082 GCA_023626175.1 Talaromyces sp. PX1902
GTTATATACACCATGTATGCACAGACCCACTTCCATCTTGGAACAACACAGCCACCGAGATATTCTATATTCAACATCATCATTTCATTTCATTTCACTCCATTTCATTTCATTTTATCTCATTTCATTCCATTTCATTCCATTTCATCATTCCACTTCATCATTTCATTTCACTCCATTTCATTTCATTTCATTTCATTTCACTCCACTTCATCATTTCATTTCATTTCATTTCACTCCATTTCATTTCATTTCATTTCACTCCATTTCATTCCATTTCATCATTCCACTTCATCATTTCATTTCATTTCATCTCATTTCATTTCACTCCATTCCATTTCATTTCGTTTCACTCCATTCCATTTCATTTCGTTTCACTCCATTCCATTTCATTCCATTCCATTCCATTCCATCATTTCATTCCCCCCCTGCGCTTTGAGCCAATCCCCGGTTCGCGCCATGCCACGCAAGCAGACTGGTTGGTTAGGATAATTTGTGGGGCATGCTACATTTACGCCTAGCGCCAGTGCTAGCCGAGCTGTACTATGGTAGGGTAGGTAAGTAACGTTAGTACGGTGGGACTAAGAAGACCGTGGAAGTAGAATCCATATCGAGCTTATAAACACGCACCGGATTATAAATGTTTTGGTACCCTCTACTTTCCTCAAAGACGTCTCAATCTAAGACATGCACCAAAATAGATTAGAATATATCGGATTTTGTGCGTGAATTTAAGAAAATAGTACCATCTATACTACCTCTAGTAAAGTCACTGGTGGAGGCCTACTAACGTTATTTACCAACTTGACCATAGTAGTTATGCTATTGTATATGCTATATTGCACACCTGTGCAGATAATTGTGAGTATATATACCCTGCCATCTATCCCTCATATCCAGCTTCAGCTTCTCTCTACTATTATCTTTACAATCCTTGTCTCTTTACACCTCGGCCAAATTACAGTATGTTCCCCCATATGCCATGCGCATTGCTAACTTTGATGCAGAATCATGTGTGACATTTATACCGACTACTGCGGCCACATCTATCGCACACGTGATCATCCTTGCCCACGAGCTGGCCGTTGCGGAGCACCTAACCACCATACAGGGGAGACTATTCCTGGAAATTGTGGTGCTGCAGGATGCATGTCTCCACCATCATCCGACCGTAACCAGAATCGCCACTGAATAAAACGGTCCCGGCTGCTTGTCGCCGCTTCTCGCTTCCATGAACTCACGCATCATACTGCTCAACTTGATGGAGAGAGCTCTAAGGCTTTCTGTGACTGGTTTGACAGTATAGCCTAGTTTCATACTTGCTTTATAATGGATAGAGTTTGCTGGCCTGTTTTCCATTGTCGCCTATGTATCTACCGTTGCTGCCCCCTTTTGCTGTATTCCAAAAAATGCATTTGATTATCCGTCTTGCCTTTATCCTCCACTTGAATGGAAACTTACCTGTTTACGTCACGATCAGCCGTACTTTTTTAAATAAATTCAGATGGTACCATAATGGCTAGCAAAAGTAAACCTTCGAGCAGCGCATCATGGTAATAACATGCCACGTTGAATTTGAGTTGGAAGTAGCGTTTCAAATATTTCCCCCAAAAAGATGAAAAGATGATAAAATGAAAGGAAGAGCTGGAAGAAATTGTCTTGGGAGCAAGTCGGGAAATTGGAGGGGCGCAATTGTCACGTGTCATAGGATAAGAATTCAAACTTTCGATGTCGCTGCTCAGATAGAGAGGGCCATTTATCACCATACTCAATAGGGTTCTGAATCAATCGTTCAGATTTGCATTCAGATACTTTCACGACGTGGGAGACGTTGGGCAATATACCTTTGGGCACCAGAGACGCTATTAGCATACTGAGGGGCAGATTGACGATAAATTGGTCTCTTCGATCAAATATTTCTTACAATTTATCCTTCCATATGAAAGCAATACATGTTCTTCAGCCGCAGTGGCCATTTCAAGATTTTTAAAGACTATGGGAGAAAAATTTTCCCCTACAGTAAGTTCCATCTAAAACTTCATATCGAACGTGGCTTACTTTTTCGAAGCAGCATACTGCAATGTCAACAGAGAAGTCGGGAACAGAGGAAGCAAGGATGAACCTAAATGCGCCTGTAAGATCCTCCTGAAGTAAATATACATATCAATTTACTGACCCGAGTTCTCTACTAGACTGTCTACGATGTGTGGCAATTAGTAGATGGCCTAGTTAAAGGAGATGCGGTCGCGAAATGGATTACATTCGTATCAAGCAGTGAGGATTCACCAGGATTCGTTAGAGTCATTGGAGGAGAAGAAGGATATACCAGCGACACGCCAAAAAAATTCTTTGTCCCACCAGATCACGATTGCGAAGTCTTGGGTTGTAAAGTCATGTTTAGTCAAGCTTGAGCTTGGTTAACCCAAATCTGTGAATGGCGTCCATCAATATTTTGCGATTGATCCTAATGTTACAGGTGCCATCTTCATTCTCTCCGGTAGGTACGAGAATGGTCACACAGCCTGTTGTATCTCCTCCCTGTATTTCCTCATCCTTCCATTGGTTGCACTTGTACATCCCTTCCAGCATTGTTTCTATGAAAGATTGTACGATATCGCGTCGAGGTAACGAGTATGCGAACTGGATCACTAAGTTTTTCATATAAGTACGGTCATGTTGAAGTTGGAATTTTGGCCTACTTACGTCTCAAATCTTTTTCAGGAAAGATCGATTTCATAAAGTTCAAATAGCGACTATTTCCCGCATACCCTTGCTCAGCAGCCGTAGTTTCGAAGAATGTTTTCGCAGTAGGATCAAGGCCAAACACAAATGAACCGTTATCGAGTTGAGGCAAATGATCGAAAACGCTACTAAAACTCGGCCGGACACATTCCGTCGGTGTTATAGCTAGTGTCGCTGCAAGAAAGAGATGATTGCTTATGTCTTGAATCTTCCAGTAGGCGCGACGGGCGCGGGAATGTCGCCATTTCGTCGTGTCAGGCTCAATTTCTTTGCGAGGCTGTCCCCAGATGAATGAGAGACGGCCCTTCAAGGTTTCATGGTCCTCGGGATCAAGGCCTCGAGCTCTCAATAACGCAATTTTACTAAATATTTTTGTGATGGTGGGATGATCGGTTTGTAGTGACATGGCAGCTTACGATGAGCGAAAGAGGAGTGAAGTGGAATGAAATGGAATGAAATGAAATGAAATGAAATGAAATCGGATCTATTTAAGTTCAGAAAAGAGTGCCCCACATCATCCGGAAGCTGCCCAACCCAGATATGGTAAAGGTAGCGCGGCTAATAAATTGCCCAAAGAAGAATGCCTTAAGCCAGGCTGCGAACCCACGCTAGTCCGTATTGGAAGAGCGACCAGAGATACTGAAAAGGCTGTTATTTTCAGGCATTCGTGTCTCAACCATTTTCGACTTCAAACCAGGCCTCTCTTCTGCGCTATACGGAGAACTGGTCTAAAACACTGCAACTATCGTTCCCAAGTACATGAAGGCTATCTAGGTTCGACACGATATCACTTCTGTATTTCACACAGTCAGTTTAGTTGAGCTAACCCGACTTCTTAATCCATAGGCACAATCAAATGGCTTCATCCACAAGAGCATTGCCACTTTACATCCCGTTTTGCATTCACACCCCTCCGGACCGATACCATTTCCCGCGACATGATCAGCCGCTTAGAATTCAAATCGAAGGTCCACTGATCGCTATACAAAGACTTCTGCCACTATGGGTTTGGGTTAGGGTTAGGGTTACCACGAGAAGGAGTACACAACTTTCGCCAGTGTTACTATCATCAACCGTCAACAAATTCAGGTAGGCTTGACACTAAAAAAGGGCTACCAGAATAGGTAGGCGCTAGTAAAGCATGCCACGATTGGTGTGCCTTTGAAGTTTGCGCCGTTAGGCCAATAACAGCTTCTTGCTAACCGCCTGGCCCCCCCCATGTGTGTTGGCATGTGAAGGGTCTTTCCTTACCCGGAAAAAAAAACTGTGTAGTATATGTATCGAGGTGCATTTGTCTACGGAAAGATAAGAGCCAATCATCTATGGTTTTGAATGCGTGGCTAGATTAACGTCCCAGTGTTTTAGACACCTTCATAGCCTACTGGTTTACAACGCTGATTTCGATCGCTGTCTGGCATCGAGGCGTTAATATATGCGGAACAACAGGCAACTCCTGTGATGCCCGTACCAATCGCCATTGAAAGTAAGCAAATTAAGTAGGGTAACGCCAGGGTACGCAATCAACAGAACGAGGATGTGCCCTCTGATTAGTTCGAAATAGCGGTTGCTAAAAAGACGGCGAGCGCTTATGACTGAGCGCTACAATCATGCAACCGATGCTCTGATCATTCATTTCATTTGAGGGACGAGACACTCTAGCTTGTTCCTTGCGGCTTTTCCAGGCAGATGCGGATACGCCAGTGTCTAGGAACTGTTCAGCTTCCTAGGTACTTTCGTGGGACATATATATACCGCCAAAAATTTCATTAGAATTAGAAGTGGCAATCCTTTCTAAATCACTGTTTTTTTCTGGACAATCCAAACCATGGCGCCCCTAACCCCAAACCAAGCCCAGCAGGACACCCGACGCATTGAGGCCATCCGAATTGTCGTTCATATTGGCCAAGCTCTTGACCAATCTGACAATCACTGGTCTATCTATCTTCTTATTCAGGGCGGCGGGTCTGTCCGAGCAAACATGGCCACAGAATATGGCGCAACTGAAGGCCATCTCGACTGGTTTAATCTCGACTACGGCCTGACTAATTCAGCCATTCATCATTGGGATATCCCAGTCACTCAGGCCATCCAGGTGCTATATGTCGCTAGAACCATATACACAAAAGGTCGTCATCGATACTACTTCTCCGGCGGGGGTTCCGGTTGCCGTTACTGGGTGTGAGTAGATATTAGATAATTTACCATGCGATATACAGATGAACTTACAGATTTTGCTTTAGATGGACTGTATTACATGACCTCGAAGCTCAGGGCTATATTGCTTCAGGTGCTTCTAACCAGCTGTGGGGACCTCTTCAATATCTTTATCGTGTGGGGCAATCCCCTCTGCAAATTAATTGGGTATCTGGGGAATTTTATTAGCGGCGGATTATTACTTGTCCGACACCGTGCAGTCTTGGAATTTCATGTGCCCCTCTGACCTTGTGCATCCTAGTTACATCTCAAGCTCTTTAAGTGAAATCGGTTTTTGTTAACTCTTCCAATCACCATTTAATCTCTTGCTACTATGTTCGAACGCGAGCTATCAGATGATGAAGTGATCGAATATTGTCTATCTTGCGATGAGAGTCGACTTCTTGGAGATGGGAAATATGGCAACCGCGTGGTCAGAATCTCCGATACACAAGTAGTCAAGTTCGGCCGAGGCGTTTCATATTATGAGGCAGTCAGTCAACAGAGGGCACTGGAGCTTGTGGATGCTCAGATCGTGAGAATTCCCCGAGTACAACGATTTTTAAGTGACAACGATGGGCGGGGATATATAGTTATGGAATTTATTAAGGGTGAAATCCATCAGTCGCTCACCAGATTCCAAATCGAAAGAGTGGCTGCTATTCTTCAGCATTTCAGCACTATCACAAAAAATACTACAGGTAGTCTTGGTGGAGGTCCATCAACAGGCCTCCTCTGGCCGGAGACAAATGATCTATTTATCAGCACTCTATCCGACATTGAAGACTGGTTTAATAGCAGACTTTTCCCAGCTCAAGGCTTGAGACGCGTCACTCTTCAGAACTCCAAATTCATTCTTTGCCATCTTGATATCGCCCCCAGGAATCTTATCTGGCAGGATGATGGTACTGTCTATCTCTTAGACTGGGCAAGTGCGGGATTTTATCCTCGGTTGCTCGAATTCGTCAGCCAATGGATCACCGAAGGTAAAGATGGGAATTTCCATAGTATGTTGCTACAAGCTATGGCTCCGCTCTCAAAGGCCGATATGGAACAGAAAGCTCCGATCTGCCAGGCCTTATATAACACCCAAAAATACTCATTGTCAGTACAGGCCCCATTCCCAATTTCTTCAAATGGTTAACTGGATTATGATTTAGCCCTAGATTGGATCTCGAGCCGCTGTGTATACTAGATATACCTCCGCTCCCGGATCTGACCGAACCCGAATCAAATCTTCTTCAGGCCCTATAAGCATGGCACAGGCAACCTCAGAGTATAGAATGCCCCGGCGCTTACAGTTTGCGACTAAGCGACTAAGCATTGGCTAGTACGCCCCACAGCCTCCCCGAAGACTATTGTGGTGGTTGGCCATCGGTACACTATTGGTTGATCGGCAAATCGTGAAGTCGCACCGGATAAATAATGCCGTAGTGTACATAATGTAAAATCTGATTCTACGGATTTTAAGAAATGATCTCTTCAGCTAGCTATTTCGTCACTTAACTCTTAGATTATGCTACTATACAAAACTAGAAACTAAATATGGTTGTGGAAATCCCAGAAATCGAATGCAGGTCAAACGATATGTGGAGCCAGCTCCAAGATAAATGAAACAAACAGAGGGCGTAGATTAACACATTCTAAAAGATACAGCGACGATTAAACCAAACAAGGTCGTAGAAGCCAGTCAACAAAATCTATAAAAAGCAGCCATGCTCGTGGGCGAAGTGCGCTTTCAGCTCCATCTTCCCATTCAAAATGAGCCCAGCGCACGCATGATCGTCAGGACAAGGAATGCGATCGTCGGGGCCGTAGTACTTGAGACGACATCGATCAACATGTTTCTGAAGGGTGTATTTCCGTTTATACCTGCACTCTCGTTCCTCCAAAGGGAGGTCGTTACTGGCTAGACAGAATACGCATTGCCAACCTTGGCACTTCAATGGAGCATCGCGTTTGATCTCGGGTTCTATCTGGAACAGTCCTGACGAATCTGAAGGAGTTTTGACTGGGACAGGCTCCGGAGCGCATCTGGTCTTCACTGGGCGGCGATCCCTCCGCTTACACAATGCAATCAGAGCGACGGAGAACTCAATATGGTAGGTATAGCCTTTCTGATCGTGGAGTACAGATGGATCGCGCACTGCACATTCTGCGATGTAGCGTCTCTCAGTGATCCGAATGGGAGCAGTTTGAGCGGGAGCATTTTCTTTATCGTCATCATCATCATCGTCGTCACATTGGTCCCCATTCAATTGCTGCTGGATAGCCAACACAGGGGCATTCAAGTCGTACTCCTCCTGAATCTGCTTCAGCAACGCGCGCTCCTTCTTTCGAATGGTAGCAGCAAGCGATGCCTTCACGGCTTGGTAGTCATAGTAGATGGGTTCTCCCTTCGCCATTTGGATCACTCCGAATACTTCCTCGATCTGAGCGCATAAGCGACCCCGGACAGCCGCTAATTCTTGGACTTCAGGGTCCTGTCGTACCTGCTGTGCTTGTTCAGCACTGAGTTTTCTTGGCCGATCAGGATCGCGGAATAGGCCGATCTGGCTCGCAGTCCTTGCAGAATCATGATCGGAGCTTCTTCCCCAGAATTGATCTTGGGTAAAGTAACGAATTATTCGCGAGAGGTAGTTGCGTTCAAAGATTTTAGACCCAGTTTCATGATCGAGGACTAGGTTTCGCACCGGGGCGTTCGAGTTGGGGTCATCTACATCAGGTCAATAGGGGACGTTTCGTCTAATAGATTTTGTAATCAGTCGGGAGTCTTACCATTGATGGCATTGCCCAATGCTCTTCGCAGACAATACGTCGTCAGGGTATAGATGAAGCCTAGGGCAACTCCGAGAAGAACGAGCCAACCATGATACTGGTTGTACGGGAGAGCTGCATCCTTGGAGGTTTCCACACCTCGCGGTGTCTTGATAGCCCTGCGGAAGACAGGAATGTCGAGCATTTTTGGCTTCCATGGCACAGTTTGACTGGGGCCTTTCTTCGCTTTCAGCGCAAATACCTGCCTTGGAGAGACCAGCTCTGGCACATTATAAGCCTCATCATCGAAGGCGATGCTAATCATGTGGGTGACAATGCAGAAAACGGGATTCTCATCGAGATGGAAAGTATAAGTTTTGCTACCAGGTATGACTATGGTCAGCAGTATTTCGGATTGAACGTCACGGATATTAGTAGCTTACGGTCGTTTCCGCTTCTGTCCTGATTTTGTTTTGGTCAGCGTCACCGCAAGCTTTAACTCATGCTTGCCGGTCTTGCGGTGCTTCTCCACGTACAGGCGTAGGTCGCGATATGTGATATGGAGAAGTGCCCCAGGCCTCGAGCCAGTATAAGCGGCCAGCAGAAGAATGGCCGCAACCTGGACACGTTGTCGCTCGTTGGGGAAGACGTTGATGTCAGCGGCCCAGTGATACTGTATGACCTCGACAAACTCTTCGGCCTCGAGCAGTGGCTTCTCGCTTTCGGTGTTATCCAAGCCATATTCTTTCGTCAAAGAACCTTCAATAAACTAGAACAGAGTCAACACCAAGGCTATCGTGCGGAAGTGGTGGATGTTTCCAGGATTCGTACCACAAAGATCTCTTTCAGAGTTTGGGGTGAGATCCGGCATTGCCACCAAGTGATATGTAACTGACTCAGTTGCCGCCAGTACGTTGTGACTGTACTCGTTTTCTTGATCGTGTAGGTTCTCACTACCCAGTGGAGGAAGTTCTCGATGCGAGCACTCTGACACTCTCTCAGTGTCTCGCGAGGTTCAAGAGCGAAGATAGCACAATACCTGCTCTCATCAGTAGTGTGCCTAGATTATGCGGGTAGAGAGTACAGACTCGGTCCAAAACTTCTCCATCCGTTCGATATGGCATTTTGTCGTCTCGGCGTATAGCGTTGTCGCACGAGTCTCCGTCAGAGCTTGATCAAACTTCTGCTGCAAGACCTCGCGGGAACAGACGCCAGAAGCCGACCAGCCTGTGTAAGAGCCCCCCGACTGCAGCGTGACTGTCTCCAAAATTTTTCGACGACCCATCTTCGATCCGTGAGATGAGATTGCGGGACGTGGACGAGACAGGGGGTCGAGATCGTAGAGGGAGAAGGATGGAAAGGAAAGAGAAACATGGCGGCAAGTCTAGGCGTTTTAGCTCGGGCGATGGGAATGGGATGGTGTGAAGCCATATTCGGCCTCATCAGCGGGTCACGATTTGAGGCCCTCAGGAAAGCGTGGTTGGAATCGATTCAGGTCGGTTCACCTCCAGGGCCCACTATCAGCGTCAGCGAGCCGCCGAGAAAGAGGAATCGCAAAGGCGCCTTGTCGCATTTCGCACGGTTTCGATGCAATGACATCGTAGCGGTAACGCCTGTTTAGACTGCTGTTCAATTTGACCACTGGGTGTGAGGTGATAGTAGGAGGAAACGACGGTATGGTGAAAAGCCAGAAATGGATTCTGTGGTGGTTCCTGTTCCCTGTCTAGCGGCCGTGACGAGGTGGGGCCGCCTGGTGAAAGCGACGCTTAAAGCAGCGTCTTTCGAAGACGAAACAGGCCACGCTTTCACCAGAAGAGACATTTATAAAATAATATAATTCTAATTACTAGCTAATTTATATATAAATTAATATCCAGACCCTAATTAAAGAATCTCTATAATATTAGAATTAGAAGGCTATAGATATAAAAAAACTTATAAAGATTCTTAAAAATCTTATAATCCTAGATCTTAGAAATGTCTTTAAAGCTTATATTAAACTCACTATTATTATATTTATTAATATAATTTAATATATAATTGTCGGAACGTTGATATCAACACCGGATATCTGCCCCCGGCACCTAGCAGCTACGCATCTATCGTACGTGCGCCGGCGAAGGGTTATCCCGAGCTGAAGTGCGTACGCTTTGTTTATATATTGCCGAACCCCCGGCATCCTATTTCGTAGTGATGAGACATGAATTAGGAATCAAATATTGACCTTTTTATGCCTTGTTATTTAGGCTTGTCGGACTAGCCTGTTCTTAATCTAATTAAGCTGATCTTGGACTGGATAAACTAATACTGATTAATTAATAGATTAGATTCCTTATATCTGATCTTTTATCTCTGATTTATATATATTCACTTATTTATAAATCAACTACCCCTTTAATATTAAACCCCAACTATTAAAAAATAATAATAGTACCTACTCCAACCTACATAAATTTCAATCTAGAAGAAAAAGACTATAAGGCGCTTAAAGCCTATATCCTTAATAAATATACCTCATATAAGGACGTATACGACATCCTATTATAGGCTATATTCAAGCAGGACTTTGAAAAATGGAGCCTTAAAGATTTTAAAAGAGTCCTATTTCTATACCTGCACCGATTAATTATACACCTATATATAAATGGCATGTATATTAGCACCGAAAACCCTAGTAATATTGCTAAGAATATCTATTCTGTATATAAAGAATCAACACTAATACAATAGACTAAGAAAGATATCATTTATTATCTTAAAATATATGAAAATATTAACTTAGAGATCGTATAAGACTAATTCGAAGTACTAATATTAATATATAAGAAGCCTAGGCGTAAATTAGAGCAAAAGACTATAACTATTCTAGAAATATTAATTATCCCATATCACTTCTACAGCACCAGGTTAAAATTAACCTCTGAACCACTATGTGATATTACTTCTACTCTAGCTTGTACTAGTCTTATGCCCTATATCATAAAAAATATCACTATATTAGCCTCTAATAAGAGCCCCAGACCTGTATAAGTCATATCTGGATTAATATTATTATTAAAGCTCTATATAGAGGATATAAAGTACAAAGGAGGTGATAATTTATTTAATCTTAAGTTAGATATCTTCTAAGATTACTGCTGCCGAGTCTATCTGCCGTATATATAAGAAGTGTACCAGCTAGCGTTCCCTACTATACTACGTGGCTAGGCCCTTGCCTACTACTATTTATAGCGCTATATATAGGAGTAATAAAGTATTAATCCTACTAAAGCAATATAGATATATTTTAAAGAAGAAGAATATCACTAAATTATTAAGTATAAATGGTCTTGTATAATACTCTAGTAGATAATTAATAATAATTCTAGCAAGGATATTCTCTAATATCTCAAAATTATAATTTAAATGTTTTAAAATCTAATTTATTTACTAGATCCCTAGCTCTACACCCAGACCTATTTTTAAAGCAAGATAATTAAAACAACCTATATGCACCCGGTGTACTAGATAGCAACTAGAAGACCTTCTAATACTATACTAGGCTTGATTAGTAATCTTTGTATAAGTATGAGTTAACATTAAGATATGTACTATACCGCGCAAAACTTAGCTTTAATCTCTAGTAATAAAGCTTACTATACTGACTATTATTACTATAGATATTAGTTATATTCTCCATACAGAGAATAAGCACCAAATCATTCTTATTCTAATAACTATACTAATTAACGCTGCTTTATCTATAAGAAAATAGGCTGCTAGTCTATAAATTATAATACTAAAGAACATAAGATATCATGTTAAAAGATATAATATTGATCTAATAGTGAAACAGAGTAATATATTATAAACTATAAAAAAAAGCTCCTATCTAATTTAGATAAGGATATCTCTAATATAGTAGAAGCTTTAAAAAATAGACCCACGCTTTACTTTACAATAGGCCCTGATTTGTATAAAAGCTTTAAAAAAGCTCTAATTAATAAGCTAATAAATCACACTATGAAGTATATTCTAGAACTATTATTAATATCTATTATTTTTAATTAGCTAGACCTTAACTCTTATAAAAAGAATAAATTAACTAACTAACTAGAGTCTATTATATAAGCTCTAATATATTAAGGCTTTAAGAGCTATATTTCTTCCTACTAATACGCTAATTTATAGTTCTAAAGCATATTAATTAATAATAATACTATTTAATTCTTAATTATTAGATATACCTAATTTCTTACTCTTTAGAAAGCTATTAGAAGAACTATACTAAACCTATTAACTATAAAAATTATTAAAATTAAATTCAGACCTAAAGACCCCATACGCTCATTAGAATTAATTAATCTAAAGACCTCTATTAGCACTATATAATTCTATATATTAGAATTAATAACCTTATTCTTATTCTCGCTTTATAATTTAGATTATCTAAAGGTATATTTTAATAATACCTATAATATTTTAATAGGTCTAAACTAAAAAATGTTTTCTTTAGTAATACATTAATTTAGCTACTCATTCCTAGTTTAAGATTACTATTTTGAATTATATATCTTAAAGATATTAGATAAGAATCTATACTTTTTAATAGATACTGAATTATACTATTTATACTATTAATTTAGGCATCCTTCTACTAAGTGTCTATTCTAGCTATTAGATTATACTGATTATAGTATATATATTAAAGTATTAAAATATATTTAAAATCTCTACTACTACTATCAAATCCATAGCAAATCCTCTAGCTGATTTAGATTTACTATATAAAATAATATACACTTTAACTATTCAATTATCATTAATATTATGTATATTAAGGGCTATGCTATACTATATATTATTAATAAAGCAACTTAATATAACACTATATACTAGTTACCTAATATCAGTGCTAAAACTATATAGGATATGCTCTATACTACCTAGATAGATACATATCTAGGACCTCTAGATTTTATTATAAATAATACTAGTAAGAACTTTATAAGTAAGAAATTCTCTTAGTATGCTATAGTAGTTAGTATTATAACTATAAATATACCTATTAAAGTCTATTAATTAATTAATACTATTAAACACTATCATGCTATACTATACTATATCTATCTTATTATATAAAATAAGCTACTAGATATTAGCTCCAAATCAATACTTCAAATAGCTCTTAAAGCTATTAATGATACTACTAGTCCCAATAAACTTATACTAATCCTACTAGTATTTAGAGTATATCCATATATAATAGAGCAAGATCCCCCTACTCTATCTATTCTAGAAAGAGCAGCAGCTATATAAAAAATAATAACCAAGGTTTAAAAAGTACATGTAGAATAAGATATCAAGGACATATTTAATACCTAAAATAGACCCTTATTAGCAGTAGTCTATATACTTCTACTGAATTCAGACATGCTTGTATAGCATAAGGAAAAGACTAGATATATAGATAAATAGACTGGACTATATAAGCTAATAAGTATTAATAAAGAAATATGTATTATTATACTTCCTAATAGACTAATCCTATTTCATATTACTGTTATTAAACTATACTAAAGCCTAATTAAAGATACTAAGCTAGATAAGCCTAGTAGCATCTCTAAGGAAACTATCTAAAATAAGATAGTAGAAAGCTCCTTTAAGAGTTCTACTAAGCCTTATAAGTAAGAAAGGCCTTAATTATAATCTATTATTAAGATTCTATTATACCACTCTAAATTGTACCTGTAAGTAATATATAAGAAAATAGAATATTAATTTACTAAATCTTAATATAAAAAAATTAATAGTCTAATTAAGAAAAGAGTCTTTAAAGTAGTAAATATATTAAATATTCTTTCTAATATATAAATATTCAATCTATAATTCATGGATAAGATTAAGCTTCTTAGAACTAATAAGACTTATAAAAAATTACATTTAGTTATATAAGCTTATAATAATATTAATAAGACCTCTATTTTAATAGAATTATTTATAATTTAATATTATAGCTAATATTTAATATTATATCTTACCTTATATAAAAAGAACTTAAAGCTCTATCTATAGGATATAATACAAGCCTATACATAATTAATAATACTTTTTAACTAAGATTTTTATATATAACTACTACTAGAGCTTACTAATACACTTAGAAGCTTAATTTTTAAAGTTATTTAGTCTTTATATAATATTCCTAAAGCAAGCAACTACTAGTTCTATATATATTACTATCACCATATAGATCAATTTAATATAGAGACCTTTATATATAATCTATATCTTCTTTATTATACTAAATTAAGCATTAGCTTTAGTATAATTAGTATATAGATAGATAATATATTACTACTAGCTAATATAGAATTCGCGCTATATAAGTAATAAGAAATTAAGAATACTAGAATTATAAGTAAGCCCTAGAATATACTTTTATACTAATAACTATTAAAATTCAATAGTAGCCTTATTTTAGAGTCCGTCTAGGAAGTAATACTAAGCTAAGAATATACCTATATACTAATTTATATTATATAATAATATAATACTGATATAATAAGCTTAAGAGAAAAAATCTAGAAGAATATAATCCTAGTAGAATAGTATATTACTTAATACATATTAAGCACCTACATTACTTCTATATACTAATCTAAAGCCTTATTTAACCTATTATACACTACTTAAACAATAAATCTAATAAAAAATAATATTAAAATACTAAATAAGCATTTAGAATAGTAATATAATAATACTTTCTAAAGACTATATTTTATACTATTTAATATTAATTCTTTACACCTAATATATTTTGCTGATTTATTATTTACTAATAATAAAGACCTTACGTTATAAATTAGCTTTATTATTGTACTAGCTAATATCTCTAATAATATTAATATTATATATTAGTTCTTTATTAAATATAAGCATGTTACTTAAAGTATACTAGCTTTAGAGCTATATATAATAATCTATAGATTTAATACTACCATAGCTATTAAGGCTACTATTACTAAACTACTATATCTACTTGAACTATTACTACTTACTATCTATACTAATTTAAAAAGTTTATATGAATATCTTATTAAGCTAAATACCACCTAAGAAAAATATCTTATAATAGATCTTATATGCCTCCACTAATCGTATAAGCGCTATAAAATAGTAGAAATTAAGTAGATTAGTGGTAATACTAATCTAGTAAATGCTATAATAAAGAGTAAGCTCTATTGTGCTCTTAAGCAGCTTATTAATACTAATAAGCTCTATATCAAAGTAAGCGTATAGGTTGAGCGTTTAGCTATACCATCAACCATACACACATCAAAGTATAAGAATATAGCATTCGCAGCACTAATATCCACTAATATTGACTAGATTAATATACTATTTTCTTATATTATCTTCTTGCTCTAGTCATCTAGATTGTTATTCACTATTATTTTTAACTGCTTCTATTTACTATCTTATCAGCTTTAATATATACAAATTATACCTCTATTATTCTCATCTTTCTTTCTTTCTAAGAGCTACCAGTGTTGGAATGTTAATATTAATATTGGATATCTGCCCCCGGCATCTAGCAACTACGCATCTATCGTACATGCGCCAGTGAAGGGTTATTCTAAGCCGAAGCGCGTACGTTTTATTTATATATCGCCGAACCCCCGGCATCCTATTTCGTAGCAATGAGACATGAATTAGGAATCAAATATTGACTCTTTTGTGTCTCATTATTTAGGCTTGTCAGACTAGCCTATTCCCAATCCAATTAAGCTGATCTTGGACCGGACGAACCGACAATAATTAATTAATCTATATTATAAGTAAAGCCTAGCAAATAAAGCAATTCTAATTTCACTCTAGAATATAAAGAGACAATATAGATATTGTAAGGCGGAGAGCTTTCAGGCGGGAATAGCTTCATGTCGAAGCGTGGGCGATCCCTACGGAGGAGCCCTAACCACCTACGGGACCCCACATAGGGTTGCTTAGTCATTACCCGAATCCCACACGATTCACCCATGAATCGGTAGACGATTCAACTTAGAAAGGTAGCAAATAGCTACCTTATAGACCAGACCCTACGTTTAGGAATATAATAGGCTACGAATCGTCTCTCACATTCACGCCCTCTTACAACCCTCTTACAGATATATTACTACTTACACTGCTTATACTCTAATATCTATAATCTATAAATCTAGCATACATATCTATATATATAGAATTATAAAAAATAACTTATAAGTCATTAAGACTAGACTATTACTATTATATCTAGTAAGCTACTAAATAAGGCCTATTAAATTTTTAAAGACTAGTAAAATAGATATATTTATATAAAAATATATATAAATTAGAAATTATATTAATATTAAAAGCATCTAATAGTAATACTATAGAATTAATAGAAGATAAAATTATATTTTTTAATAAGATCTTTTTCTTATAGATTCCTAAGATAGATCTATTAGATATTAATAATATTAAATATCCTAAATAACTATTTTTCTCTAAGATCCTATATTATAAGATTAAATAAATAATACACTCTATACTACTAGATAAGACTTTAAATAAGAACTTAATCTTTAATAACTTTTAATATTAAATAATAAATATTTCTATAGTACTTAATATATTCTATTAGATATATAATATATATATATAGATAGACTATAATCTATCTTACTTCTAATACTTAATTATAATTATGCTATAGAAAGTAGATATAGATTAAGACTATATAATATCTAAAATATATTATCCTATGGCCTTACTTAATATAATAGGAAAGTTCTTTAAAGCTATTATAGTATATAGAATTAATTATACTATAGAATTAGAGAGTCTATTTCCATGAGATTATCTTAGAGGCTATAAAAGAATATTAATAGATTATATTATATAGATTATCTTAGATTAAATATAATACACTTAGAATAATAAATATAGAGTTATTTCTATACTCTTATTAGATATATTAGGTATATATAATAATATATACTATTTATAACTATTATATAATATATAGAAATAATATCTTAGCCACTTTATACTATAGATAACTATCTTTCTTACTAAATAAAGCATTAAGATATATATTCTAGAAGATATATCAGATATAATCTCTATATTAATAGACATTCTATAAGACTTATTAATATTACTAATTCTATATCTTATTTATAACTCTAATCTAATAAAGAACTATACTAATCTATCTAATTAGATATTTATAAGCAGTTAAATAGATAATATAGATAGAATTACTATAGAATATAATAAGAATAAGACTATTAGAAAGCTTTAATATATAAGTATTATTATAGATTAATAGACTCTATATTATATCTTAATATTTAATAAAAAGAAATATTAACTTATCTATTTTATAAATTTATAAAATAATTTACTTTAAATTTATAATTTATTATATTATAGAATAGTATAATAAAAAAGATATAAAATATAATTAAATATCTTAGAATCTAACTTAATTCTAAGCTTATATTTAAAATATATTATAAAAAGATAGTTATTAAAGCCAGCACTAATCTAAAAATATTATAAAGACTAGTAGACTCAATATAAAGAGTAATATTAAAATTAATATACTAGATCTATTAAATAATAGTAATTCTATAGATACTTTATAATGCGGTGATATAATATTAATTAAAGAATATAATATAAAGATAACTTACTAAGATTATATAAGAATTTATAAATATTTAAAAATAGATAATATATTTAATTATAAATATATTTTATATTACTATTATAGAAGCATTTAATATAGAACTAAATTTTATATTAATATATTAATATCTAAATTAGCTTATTAAAATTATTACTATTTAAATTCATATAGATCTAATATATAGTATTTTTAAAAATATATTAATATAATATATAGATTACTAACTTATATTTAGTAATTATATCTTAATAAAGACTTATACTTAAAAAAAGAATAAATATCTATATACTCTCTCTAATACTTTAATAGATTAATAGAAGAGCTATATAGCATATATCTAGACATCCTAGTATAAATCTTTATATATTACAATTAATAAATATAAGAAGATAATATCTATATATAATAGCATGCTTAAAACGAATATATATATATTAATATATATAGATAGTAGTAATTATTAAAGCTATATTAGTGTAAGGCCGTAGCCTACCAGTACATAGTACGTAAGATATTGGCAAGAATTAATGATCATATTTGGAGTGCCCCTTACAGAGTAATAACTAATTAATAGCTATAGAGTCATGTAGCAGGTAAGCTCACTCTTGCTACATATGACTTATAGCTGACTAACTAATATATATAACTTGTGGAATAATAGCTAACTAAATAGTGATAAATTCTCTCTAGTAGAGAGATTGCTACTGCTTTTAGTGGCTATATAAGAAATATGATAAATAAAGTACTGAGAAAGTTAAGGATTATTAGACTTATTAATAAGATTTAGAACCTATGTATAGAGAATTAATTAACTTATTTTATAGAATTAATATAAATAATAAGAAAAGAAAATAATTATAAAAAAATTATAAATAAGATACTAAGAATATTAAAGATTAGTAGACTTATTAATAAGATTTAAAACCTATATATAGAGAATCAATTGACTTATTTTATAGAGTTATATAAAGAAATTATTAATAGATAATAAAATCTTATATACTTATACTCATCTATAAAATATATAGTTAGAAAGTAGCCAGTTTATACTATAGCTTAGTGTAGTATTAAATAAACTTTATAGAGATATATAGTTTAGACTTATTAGAATTAGTAATATAATAATTAAAACTTGAGTATATATTAATAATATTCTTTTTAATAAAGACTAGAGATATAAATAAGTCTTTATTAGTAGCTGGGTTGATAATTCTATTAAGTATTATTATATTAATACCCTTAGGCTAGACCACATTGTGGTGTATTTTTGGATGTGCTATGATCTTTAAGAATTTCTATTCCTAATCTTTGCGTAGAATTTCCCATTTATTAAATTCTTTAATCTATTTAGTATAGTAATAAGTCTAGGCGTTCTAATATCTATTATAAAATAATATAGACCATTAGTAGAGGTTAGTATCTAATTCACTAAAGATAGTGTATTCCTGTGAGATCTAGTAATTACTAAATACTATAATCTTTATAGATAGTTCTTCCTAGCTGTCTATATCTCTATTAACATGTTATACTAGTCCACAGCTGGTAATATGTATGGTTGAGTTTTTTTTTAAGATTATTAGATAAGTGTTGCTGATTAGACTGATTACATAGCTCTATAGGCGTTGAAGGTGGGTGTAAGAGGGTTGTAAGAGGGCGTGAATGTGAGAGACGATTCGTAGCCTATTATATTCCTAAACGTAGGGTCTAGTCTATAAGGTAGCTATTTACTACCTTTCTAAGTTGAATCGTCTACTAATTCATAGGTGAATCGTGTGGGATTTGAGTAATAACTAAGCAACCCTATATAGGGTCCTATAGGTGGTTAGGGCTTCTCTATAGGGATTATCTATACTTTGATATAAAGCTATTCTTATCTAAAAATTCTCTGCTTTATAGCTATTCCTTTCTTTTAGAGCTGAATTCTTATAGCTTAAAATATAGGCCTCTTACTCAAATTAATAGTAATTCTCTTTATTTTATAATAAGTGAGTAGGAGGTTGTATAATATTATTTTTATTAAAAACTATTATTAGGTGTAATATATATATCTTTTATTTTAATATCTCTTTTTAACTTTTTCTTTTCTTTTTTTCTTTATTTATAGCTTTATCTAGGTAAATATTATATATTTTTAATTCCTATTATTTTTTTTATTAATTTATATTTTTACTCTACCTCATATATTCAATATCTTATATTTTGATTATTTTAATAAGTGTTATAGTACTTTTAATAACTTTATTATTATATTAAGGCTTTATTTTAGTTACTTTTATAATATATTTATATATTTTAGATATTCTTTATATCTAATATATCTCTATATTTATTATTTCTTTTCTTATTATAAGTTCTAGCTTTCTATTTTTGATTCTACTTTTGTTTCTATATATTCTATTTTTATTTATATAATTTATATAATCTTATAATGTCCTAATATATAGTTTAAGATATTTTTATTATTAATATTTTCTTTTAACTTTAATATACTATATTCTATAAAATATATTTATATTTTTAATTTTATTCCTAATTTATTTTTCTTTTTTTATTTAAGAGGTTATTCTTAGATTTACTAATAATTTATAATAACTATAATATCTTCTATAAAAAAAGATATACTATTAGTAACTTTTATTAAGGATTTAATAGCAAATCTCTATACTAGTTTAATATTAAAACTACTATCTAACCTTATTCCCTATAAAGTAGCTTAAGCTATTCTAATCTATATATCTAATTTGTTAAAGAAATTACTTATTAAACCTAATTTATTCACTAAGCCTAGTTTATTATTAAAGTCTAATCTATTCACAAAATCTAAATTATCTAAGAAACGCAATTTATCTAGTCTATATAAATTATCTCTAAATAAAAAATAACATTACAAGTATTATAAATATAAGATTATTAAATAGTTAGATTCTAATACTAGTTTAGATAATAAAACTATTAAATTAGCTCTTAAGATTCTAGAATAAATAATTTATTTCCTTATTATTCCTTAAATTATAACTAAATCTAGCAGATCCTAACTTATAAGAGCTCCTCATGTTATTCTATACTATATCTATATCTATAGACTTACTAATAAATTATTTAGAGATTTTCTATATTATTATTATAATATTTTTTACAAATTATATATAGATCAGATCAATAAGTAGTATAATAAATACACCTAGAAATATATAGTATTTTATAAACTAGTAAGTTTTATATCTGATTCCTAATACGCTTATACTAATAAATTATAGATTTCTATCTCCTATTCTATTTCAGCCTTTAAGTTATTTAATAATTATAATTATCTTAGTTCTAGGGCCTAAATTCATAAATATATTATAAAATTATTAGAAAAAATATCTAAGTCTACTAGTCTAAAAAAAAAGTAAATTATAACTAATAATAAGTCTAATTTCTCTCTAGAATTAAAACATACTATCTATACTACTAAATTAATCTATAATATAGCTATTAAGTTCATCATTTCTTTATCTAAATTAAAGTTCTCTACTAAGTTTAAGAACAAACTTTAATCTATAATTTTAAAATAAATAGTATATATATTTCTATTAAATTAATTAAATTATTATTAATTTTTTTTAATATATATATTATTGCTGCTTTATCTAAAGAGATATTTAAAAATAATAACTAAGTTTAATAATTTAGAATATAATTTATTTTTTAAATCTAGTATAGTTTTTAATTCTTCTATTATTAATTTATTTTTCTAAATTATAATTTAGATATCTCTTTAGATCTATAATTTGATAGTTTAATTTCTTTAAAAATTATAAGTAAATTAATAAGATATTTTTTATTTTCTTCTCTTCGCTTTCTTCTATGTAGTAGGATTTTATAAAAAAATATTTAATATTATAGTCTTTTTTATTGATTTTTATAATTTCTAGATATATTTATTATTTAAATACTCCTTCTACTTTATATAATATTTATAATTCCTCTCTAAGCCTTTAACTATCTAGATTTCTTCAACCTTATACTCCACTTTATTATCCACAATAGTTTCCTCTAGTGGAGCTGGATTTCATATAGTATTATAGTATAATTCTAGAAGTAAGATATAGAATATATTATATATTCTATAGAATTATAATAGTAGTATTAATTTATATACATTCAATCCCTATATATTAATAATCTAAAATAGACTAATTTATTTTAAATTAAACTTCTTTTTCCTATTTAAAGATATTATATTTATAGTTTAAAGCATAATCTAGTCCTTAATTTAGAATTATATATCTATATAGTAATAGTTATAGTAATAAGTCTACATTTTAGTTATTTTTTATAATATACTATAAAGATATTCTTTTTATTTATATATAGCTTTCGCGCATTCTATAGTATTCTTTGCCTTTTTGATGCGATAATTTGATTCTATTTTAAGATTATTATTAAAAATACTTTTTATTAGTAGTTCTATTTTAATATTAATTTAGACTTATTCTTAGAAATCTATTAATACTTTAGTTAGGAATATTTTGGTTATTTAATATTTATTATTATTATAAATATGTTATATTATTAGAAGCTATCTTATCTAATTATTCTATTTATAATTTATATAGATATATAAGAAGTGTTCTAGAATCTAATTTTATTTCTCTATTTATTTATTAGTTTAGAAGTGAAATATAATAGATAATTTATATTTTATACTAATATATTAGTAGAATATCTTCTAAAATATAAATATAAAGATTTTAGCTCTATCACTTATAATATATTTTAAGATTATAAAATATTTAACTAATATATTATAGAGAATTTTGGCTAGATCTTCTAATATTATATTCTTTATTATAAGCTTATATATAATATATTTAGTTAATAGCTTAATAATAATAAGAATTAAATTATATATCTTTTTTTACTAGTCTAATAGTAAAAGATTTATAATAAAGTCTAACATAATTATTTTAAATAGTTTACTTAGTTTTAGGAGTGACTTTAAAAGACTATACTTCTTATATTAATATATTTTCTAATATTAGTACTAATTATAGATCCTTATATAATATTACATATTAATATATAAATTATACTAATAGTATTAATTCAAAAATCTTGGAGGCCGGAACACGAGTTTCGGCACTTTTTGAAAAAACAGTCGTTTTTACACGTTCTAGAGGGCCTTATAGGCTTCTCAGCACCTAAAAACCCTCATGTGGACGTCACCAGGACCCCCAGAGGCCCCTAGAGGCCCTATATCGACAAAGGGTGGATTGGGGGTCGTTGGTGGCCACCAACCCCCAATGCCAGGAAATCAGGCCCCAGAGGCCTCGCAGGCGTCAACCTAGCCATCTCTAGGCTGGTTATGCTCAGTCAACTCGATCCAAAGGTCTCTAGGCGTCGCCCAGGCGTCGCCACAAGCCCAGAGATCCCAACAGGCCTTCGAAATAGGCCCTGCAGACCAGCTGCTCTCAGGGCTTAGAGACACTATTAAGGCACCATTTGGGAGTGGAAATAGGGTCGCTAAGACCCCTAGCAACGAATACAACCTCCGGAAGAGACCCCACGTCGGCTCCGGCGTGGAAAACGACACTCCGGGCATCTCAGGCCTGGTTATGGAACACTGCAAGGACCTTATAGGGCCTATTCTATAAGAGCACGCAGGGCTTAAGACTACTATTAAGGACCAGGCAGCCCTTATAGAGTCCTTCCGACTTAGAGTGGACCACCTAGAACGTGTGGTGCAGGCCCTAGAGGCCTCGAAAATCGTCCCCCTCAGCGCACCTATATCCACGGAGGTTGGGACAAGCGACTCAGCGCCAAGGCCCGTTCCCGAATCCGGGCTAGCGCCAGCCCAAAACGGGCAAGCACCCGTAGCTAGTGGCCTAGCACCTAGTTTGAATGGACCCCAAGACCCACCCCGGCATCAAAATCACGAGAATTGATAGATATCGACCTTACCGGCGCCAGTGAGCTCCCAGGTGAGACCCGGAGCGCTAAAACTGGCCACTAAACCTACCTAGGCACCCCCGGAGCCAGCACCTAGAAAGCAAGACCTAAGGGCAACGTACGCCCAACGAGCAAGCGTTGGGGAATGGACTACTATACGATATAGCAAGCAACAAGCAACGCCTACAACGACTAACGAGCCTAGGCCAGTCCTAACGAAGCCTACTAGCACCCGGAGCAAAGAGGAACGACGCCTAATCTTCCGACATGAGGAGCCTCTAGATACGCTTTATAGGGATACCTAGGATATCGTCTTAGGGCTCAACCAGGCGTTGAGCAATGTAGGCATACCCAACTTTGTAAGAGCGGTTAACGCTAGATATACTACTTTAGAGCACCTTATAGTACTCCTCTAAGAGGATATGTCTAGTAATATGCTCATGCCTGCCTATAACGATATGCTTATCACCACCACATGGAGATATGACCTGGTAGTCATCTCCGTGGAGATTAGTGAGCAATGGCAGCGTGTTAAGGTCTATAGAGTCCCCATGCACCGCTATATGAACAGTGAGAACGGCCTAAGCCTAGCCTGGGAAGAGATAAAGCTCTAGGGGGTGTTTAAGCTCAAGCGGGACCCTATCTGGTTGGTAAGCTCCAGAAAACTAAAGACTAGGAAGCAACAAAGCGCTACCATAGTGGTCACTATGGGCTCTAGAGATAACGCCCGTAAGATAATCAAATTTGGCCTCTAATTCAGCACTTAGCGCTATACAACAGAGGCTTATAAGGAGGTTAACCCCGAGAGCGTGTGCACTTGGTGCTGCGGAATAGAGTACTCTAACCATCTTAGGTATAAAGGCCGGCCCTCTAAGTGCTCGATCTATACTAGGGACTATAAGACGCTAAGCCATGCCTATAACGTGATAGAGTGTAGAGATAGGCCTAGTAAAGTATGCTAACACTGCTTAATTAAATGCGCTAACTACAGTGAGGCTTATAAGGCCATATCTCTAAGATGCCCCTTGGTAAAGCAGGCGCATAAACATGCTCTCTAGTGTATATAGGATCGCCATCTGCAATATCGACTCCCAGCAGGTTAATAGGTAGGCGTAGTGGTGCCACTACCCCCAAAGCCCCAATTAGAGCCCCTGAAGGAGAGCTCTCCAGGCCTAGCACCAGTGGACGCCCCAGGCCTAGAGCCAAATAATATTAAGCTAATAGACGCAGAAGCAACACCTACAGCGGTTCTAGACTCACCCCTGAGTCAGGGATTATGTTAGTGCTTCAACATAATTGTGCCTGCATTAGCGCCATAGTTCATACGGCATTGAAGACAGCATTAGAAGCTGGTGTAGAGATAGCATGCCTCTAGAAGCCCCTAGTAAGTAAGTATGATATAAGCCACCTAGGCTTCTTATTTTACTGGCTAGAGGGCCCTAGAGAGCATGCCTGTGTGATAACCGCAGTTAGACGGGATATAGTAATTAATATGATTATCGAGGCCCGAACGGACCTAGTAAACCACCCCTACTTTATAGCGGTGGATATCGTGGAGCAAGGCAGGCACACTAGAGTGGTGAACTGTTACGATAGCTGGTTAGAGGCCTCTCACACGTACGCTGGCGGGAGCCGGCGTAACCGGAGAGCCCTTACAGATGTGAATTGGGACCCTATCCTACGGGATAGGTGCCTAATTCTTAGGGATTTTAACGCCCATAGCCCTGTATGGAATGCCCTAAATTTAACAAGAAAAGATGTGGAGACCCTAGAGAGGCTTATTAATAGATATGGCCTATTTATTAACAACGAACTAGATATACCTACTAGGCCCTATAAGACCTGGGTCTCTCAGGGGGTAATTAGGAGTAAGAAGGAGCCTAGCACCTTAATTATTAATCTTACAATCAGTAATGAGACGCTGGGGCCACTAGATAGTTGGGAAATAGAGTAATCAGGCCTAACCACATTGGATTATCTAGTTATCTGGGCCTTATAGAAGCCCTAAGAAGAAGAATCTAACCCCTAAGAAGTAATAGTCACTAGGTGGGATATTAGCACTCTAATAGAGGACGCAGAGAGGATAGAAGTAGTAGAGTATATCTAGAAAAGGCTTATAAGCCCCTATCCAAGCCTAATAGATAACTGCTCTTCGAGGGAGATAGAAAAAGAGACTATATTAGTGGAGAACTCCCTTATTGGGGTGCTTAGAGCATATACCTGGGAAATTAGACTCTATGCCTGATTAAAGCGCTGGTAGGGCTCTCAGATAATTAAGGCTCAGGGGGTCTATAAAAAGGCTTATAAGGCATATTACGCCGGAGAGCTCAGCGAGAAGGACTACTGAGAAGCCCAGAAAGCCTACTATACTACTATACAATAAGCAAAAAAAGAGTGTTAGAAGGCCTTCTTATAGGGAGCAGATGAGGGCTCTAAGACAGAAAAAAAGCGATGTTGGGTGGTGTTATATTATACTAAATCTACCACTAACAGCATCACACCAGCCCTTCTACACCCAGATATGGGGGAGGTAGTAGCAGTAACATTTAGTAAGAAGGAGGCTCTCTTTAGGGAGCAGGCCTTCCTATAAGTCCTAAAAGGTAATACTAAGATTGACCTCCTAGGGCCTGGAAACGCCTATAATCTGATAATGGAATTAACTGTATAAAACACAATTTTTAGCTAGGGGGTTGAAAAGACTCCAGGCGTCGATTTACTCAACTTCCGCGCTATCCAGCTACTCTGGCAACTAGATTAGGCCTGAGTAATAGCACTGATTAGACAGTGCATTAGGCTAGAGGTCCACCCCGGGACCTAGAAAACCGCCAAAGGGGTGCTCCTACGGAAGCCTAATAAGAACCACTATACAATAGTAAAGCACTACTGGATAATAAGCCTGCTTAAGTGCCTAGATAAGGTGATGGAGAAGCTAGTGGTGGAATTTATTACTGAATTTGCAGAGTCTAGGGGATTATTTTATAAAGGCCAATTTGGTGGGCGCCAACGGCACTCTATAGTAGACGCCGTAGCGTGTCTTATAGACGAGATTAAGCATGCTTAGAGGAACTACAAGATTAGGACATGCCTATTTATAGATATTAAGGGGGCCTTTGACTATGTGGTGGGGAGCAAGCTTATAAAGGGTCTCTGGGAGGCCCAGCTAGATGGGGATTTAATATGCTAGGTGGCCTCCTTTTTAACAAATCGATAGGCATTCCTTATTATTAATGGTCACCCAGGCCTAGAGACCTCTATCAACTCTAGCTTACCCTAGGGCTTACCAGTATTATCTATCCTCTTTATATTATATATACGGTTACTAGCAACCGCCATTAAAACCGTGGTCCTAGGCGTTAAGGGACTATCCTTCGTGGATGACTAGGGGCTTATTACAGCGGCTAGATCAATACAAGAGGCCTATAAGGCCCTACAACATGCTACTAAGATAATAGTAGAATGGAGGATAGAAAATAGAGTCTAATTTAACCTAGATAAGACAGAGCTGGCCTTCTTTATAAGGATGCATGAGAATTGATTTAGGGAGAAGATTAGAGGCGCTAAGGTCACTATTAGAGGGGTTGCCGCTAAGATAATGCCTAATACGGTACACTAGTTAGACATAATATTAGATAGGAAGCTTACTCTCTAGTGCCACTACATGACATGCCTCCAGAAAGCTATAGACACCGAGACACAACTCTATACGCTCTGTAGGGCCAATGGTCTTACCCTAGAGCTCGTCTGGAGACTCTAGCGAGCCACTATACAAGCCTAAGCTCTCTAGGGCTCCGAGCTCTAGTAGCAGGACCAAAGAACGTGGGTCCAAGGCCTATAATGCCTTATCAACCACTAAGCAAGATCCATTACAGGCATGCTCCCAAAGGCACTAATAGGGGCCCTAATTTAGGAGACAGCCCTAGAGCTAGTAAATATACTATTAGATGTAAGGAAAGCAAGATACGTGATAAGGCTTCTATTATTACCTAATACCCATCTAATAGTGTAATTACTCCTAGTTATACTCTAGTATAAGAATATCCATACCCAGCCTAGAGAGCAGCCCTTAAATAACTAAGAATAGGCTCAAAATAGGACTTAAGCGTCTAAACAGATAGACTAAAGACTAATAAAGCACCTAGCTTAACGCCTAACCAAGGACCCATCAGGAGGGATTAAATGTATTATAGAATGGGCACAAGGGGCCTTTCCCAAGTCTATCTAGATTGCTGGCATAGAGATAGTATTACAAGAAGCAAACCAACAACGTCTAAAAATAACCCTCTAATCAGACAGCTCTAGGCAAGAAAACAAGTATACCAGCACCAATGTAGCGCTCCAGCCAATGCCCGGGGCCCCATAGAAGAGCCTTAAAATACCTATAGACACTAGATATAAGATCTTTGATACAGAAATAGTGGCTGTCACTTCAGCACTAGAATAAGCACTAGATAGGCATCTCCCAGGGCCTATTTATATCCTTCTTAATGCTCAAAATGCTATCAACCACCTACAAATAACAAAACCAGGACCCAGACAGGCCCTAGCTCTCAGGGCTCATAAGACAGTATTACATCTAGCCTCTAGCAGTCGTCCAGTCACAATACAGTAGGTGCCTGGGCACAGTGGAGTGGAAGGAAATGAGCTCACAGACTAGGCTGCTAAACGTGCCGCTATTAAGCCCATAAGGCCTGGCTTCGAAGGCCTATCATTAGCCCAGATTAGGCGTGCCTGCACCGAAACGAGAAGTAAAGCAATGCAAGAGTAGGCCCATAAGAATGTCGTTCAGGGGACTCACCGGCGAGAAAGGGCCTATAGAATGCCACAAGAATAGACGTTAGATAGGGCCGCTGGGAAAGCGCTAAAGCGCCTAGCTAGCCGTTACTACTAGTTAAAGACCGGACATACCCTAATAGGCTCATATCTATACAAAATTAGTGCCTGGGACTCCCCAGAGTGTAGGGCCTGCGGTATACTAGAAGAGACGGCTTCCCACGTCCTCTTTGAGTGCCGTAGACGCTCTAAGCCTAGAAAGGCCCTCTATCGAGAGCTTATTGACGCCGGAGTCCCCTTACCTACGGCGGCGGAGGATGCCCCAGAGGCACATCTATTTAGTGAGCCTAAGGCCACACCGGCGCTGCTCTGTTTTCTCGGGGGCGTTGACCTCTTTAGGGATACTGCTCGCGCCACTAAAGAGGCAGAACTAGGAGATCAATGGGAGTGGGAAGCCCTAAGGGAGTGGGAGGATGAGGGGGTTAGATAGAGGGATGGGCATCCTAGTGCTTAAGCGCGGCCACCAGGGCCCTTACTCGCTAGGGGTGCCCCTATGTTGGAAACTATAAGAGATTCTTATAGGCATAGTAGCCTATAAGCACGCCCAAAAATCCCTAGCGGATACGCCGTATGGGGGCGAGATTAAGGCCTAGAATTACATACCGTTGGAAACTCTTAGGGGTGAGCCCCTAGGCCCTAGGCCTAGGGCCCTACTCGAACACGTGTCTGTCATAACCCATAAGGTTGCATATAGACGTTAAATATGAATAAATAAATAAATATAAATTATACTAGTAATACTTACTTCTAATTACTTTATAGATTTATTCTAAGCTAAAATAGCCTTTTTAAAAGTTATTATAATTTGTTCTTAATATCTTTTGTCTAAAAATATAGTCTAATAAAATATAAACTGTCTTTTTAAATCACACTAGTTGGTCTAATCTAATCAACTATTTTTTATACTTTATTTTCTTTTTTAGATCTATTAGATATTTTCTAATTAATTTAGTAAGTACGTCTATTTACTAGCAGTAATAGATTAATATTATTAATTCTTTAGGCATGTCTAAGAAGGCGGCCTTAGTCTATATAGCTACTAACATAATAGACCTAGGAGTTAGAATTCTTAAATTATCTAGACTACTTATAACACATTTTCATCTTTAACACACATTTTAAGATGTTAGAAGATATAGGGTATTAATATAAGAAATATCTTCTTATTTCTCTAGATACACCTAATTTAAAGCTAAATTAGTATTATTATTAGATTTAGAATAAATTTTAAGATTAGTAAAGCATCTATAATATAATTTTTCCTTAAGAGTTAATAGAAGAGTTCTATCTAGTTCATCGCTAGTATTATAGTCTAGTCTATGGCTTAGTGTATCTATAGAATTTATAGTCCTAGGCTAGTACTTAATATCAAAATTAAATATAAAAAGTTTCTTAATCTAATATACTTATCTATAATTTAGTTTCTTTATAATTATAAAGTAGATCAGGTTATTATAATCTATAAAAATAGATATAGTATATCTACTACTCTTAAGATAATAATACTAATATTAGAATATTTTAATAATAATAAGTATCTCTAAATTATAGATCTTATATCTTATTTTAGAGCCTTATAGCTTCTAAGAGAAGTAGATAATTAGATACTAATAATTATCTTATTATTTCTAACTTAGAATATCTAAGATTATAAAGTTAAATATATTAATCTTAACTCTTAGTAATAACTTAGAGTTAAAGTATCTTAGAAATAGATCTATAATAAACTAATTCTTAAGTATTTTAAATATAATTTAGGCTTTATTTAATTAAATAAACTTTATATTTATAGCTTAATCTATTTTTAAGCTTTTTCTTATCTACTTATACTCTTTTATTAGATTAATAAATAATATAGTAATTCTAGAGTATTCTTTAATAAAATAATAATAAAAGTTAGTAAAACTAATAAATTATAGTACCTCCTATATATTCTATAATATAAGCCACTTCTAAATTATAGATATCTATTCTAATTCTATTCAGACTCTATTAAGTAACATGATAAATCCTAAAAAATAGATTTCTTATTATTTAAAAGTGCATTTTAAAAGTTTAGTATATAGCCTATACTATCTAAAATATTCTAGAACTTACTATACATCATTTATATATAATAATTTATTTTATAAATAGATAATAATATTATCCAGGTAGGCTATATAATAGATATTAAATAGATCTAATAGAGTATAATTTATATAAGCTTAGAACATAGCTAGCGTATTAGTTAAGCTGAAAGATATTATAATATATTTATAATACTTATAATAAATATAAAAAGCTATCTTCTACTTATCTTCTTTCTTAATTTAGATATAATAATAGGCATCTTAGAGATTAAATTAGATATAAATTTTTATCCTAGCTAGTTAGTTAATGGTCTCACTGATTAGAGAAAATAAATAATAATTTTTAGTTATAATAGCATTTAACTCTTAATAGTTAATATAAAGATGTAGATTACTATCCTTTTTTAATATAAAAAGAATAGATACTCTGGCTGGGCTTTTAGATTCATAGATCTATCTCTTAATGAGATTTATAAAGAGATATTCCTAGAGTACTTCTAATTCCTTTAGGCTTAACTAATATAGTAACTAATATAGGAGATTCTTACTTAATTCTAGATTAATAATATAGTCTTATTCTATACATTCTAGTAGCTTATTAGCTTATTCTTTTAAGAATATATTAGTGAATAGCTTTATATAATCTAGTAGTTTATTAGTAATAATTATAATTAATATACTAAGAGACTCTATATCTAGTTTATTTATTTTAATTATAAAAGTAGAAATTCTATTTAATAATTCTCTTACTATTTTAATAATAGTAATAAATTTAAAGATATTAGATTTATATATTTTAATAGGATTAACTTTCTAGTATAAAATAGTATTATTTTAAAAGTGATAATATCTTAATATAGCTTCTATAGATATTTTATCTTAGTAATATTATTCCTATTAGATCTAGAATATATCTAGATTAGCCACTTTATACTAAGAGATTTCTAGAATTAAATTATACTTCATTATATCTACTGAATAATATAATAATAATATTCTTCTAAGTTAATTTCTAAAATCTAATAATATAATCTATAAATAGATTTTTCTATAAATAATAATCTTATAGCTATCTACTACTTTGATAAAAATAGTATATTTTATTATTTAGATTTTATACTTATAAGTCTAGTTCTAATTTATAAAGTTACTTTTAGTTATTCCATCTATAAGATAAAACACTTTAATAAGGCCTTATTCTATTTTAATATAAGTCTAAATAAAGAGACATAATCCTTACTTTTATTAAACTATTTAAAATAAGAAAGTTAAAACTATATTATAAACTCTTTTATTAAATTATTTTTAATTTAAATTCTTCTATTCTAATTTATAATATTTCTTTCTATATTTATCTGCAATATGCTTTAAATTATAATAATAGCTATATATAAGATTACTCTTTAGCTTCTTATAACTTTAGATTTTAGATTTAGACCTAAATAGATTATAATTAAACTTATTCCTATTATTACTTAGTTTTAGATTATAATCTAGTCTATATTTCTTGCCATTATAACTTAGATATTTATAATTTAGATATTAGAGTCTAGAGCCATAATCTCTATCATCTAGCTTTCTAGATCTAGATAGCTTTGGATAAGCTCTTAGATATTTTAGAGTTTTTTATTATTTTAGTATACTGTCTTCTAATACCTATAGTTAGATTATATATTAATTATAGTCTATAGATTTATCTTAGTAATAAGATATAGCTAAGACTCTAATACTTTCTAAAATCTTAATATATAAATAATTTATCCTCTATGCTTTAGTATATTATTATTATTTATTCATATTTTACGTCTATATGCAACCTTATGGGTTATGACAGACACGTGGTCGAGTAAGACC
>JAMAGM010000084.1:0-31478 GCA_023626175.1 Talaromyces sp. PX1902
GAACACGAGTTTCGGCACTTTTTGAAAAACAGTCGTTTTTACACGTTCTAGAGGGCCTTATAGGCTTCTCAGCACCTGAAAACCCTCATGTGGACGTCACTAGGACCCCTAGAGGCCCCTGGAGGCCCCATATCGATAAAGGGTGGATTGGGGGTCGTTAGTGGCCACCAACCCCCAACGCTAGGAAATCAGGCCCTAGAGGCCTCGCAGGCGTCAACCTAGCTATCTCTAGGCTGGTTATGCTTAGTCAAATTAATCTAGGGGTCTCTAGGCGTCGCCCAGGTGTCACTATAAGCCCAGAGACTCTAACAGGCCTTTGAAACAGGCCCTGCAGACTAGCTGCTCTCAGGGCTTAGAGACACTATTAAGACACTATTTAAGAGTAGAAATAGGGTTGCTAAGGCCCCTAGCAACAAATATAATCTCTGGAAGAGACCCCATGTCGGCTCTGGCATAGAAAACGATACTCCAGGCATCTCAGGCCTGGTTATGGAATATTATAAGGACTTTATAGGGCCTATCCTATAAGAGTGCGTAGGGCTCAAGACTACTATCAAGGACTAGGCAGCCCTTATAGAGTCCCTCTGACTTAGGGTGGACCACTTAGAACGTGTGGTGCAGGCTCTAGAGGCCTTGAAAATCGTCCCCCTCAGCGTACTTATATCTATGGAGGTTGGGACAAGCGACTTAGCGCCAAGGCCTGTTCCTAAATCTGGGCTAGCGCTAGCCCAAAATGGGCAAGCACCCGTAGCTAGTGGCCTAGCACCTAGTTTGAATGGATTCTAAGACCCATCCTAGCATCAAAATTATGAGAATCAACAGATATCGATCTCACCGGCGCCAGTGAGCTCCCAGGTGAGGCCTGGAGCGCTAAAATTGACTACTAAACCCACCCAGGCACCCCTGGAGCCAGCATTTAGAAAGTAAGACCTAAGGGCAACATACACCCAACGAGCAAGTGCTGGGGAATAGACTACTGTGCGATATAGCAAGCAATAAGCAATGTCTATAGCAACTAATAAGCCTAGGCCAGTCCCAACAAAGTCTACTAGCACCCAGAGCAAAGAGGAACGATGTCTAATCTTCTGATGTAAAGAGCCTCTAGATATACTTCATAGGGATACCCAGGATATTGTCTTAGAGCTCAACTAGATATTAAGTAATGTAGGCATGTCTAACTTTATAAGAGTGGTTAATACTAGATATGCTACTTTAGAGCATCTTATAGTGCTCTTTCAAGAGGGTACGCCCAGCAATATGCTTATGCCTGCCTATAACGATATGCTTATCACTACCATATAAAGATATAACCCAATAGTCATCTCTATGGAGATTAATGAGTAATAGCAGTGTGTTAAAGTCCATAGAGTCCCCGTGCACTGCTATATAAACAGTGAGAATGGCCTAAGCCTAGCCCAGGAAGAGATAGAGCTCTAGAGGGTGTTTAAGCTCAAGCGGGACCCCGTCTAGTTAGTAAGCCCTAGAAAACTAAAGACTAGGAAGTAATAAAGCACTACTATAGTGGTCACTATGGGCTCTAGAGATAATACCTATAAGATAATCAAATTTAGCCTTTAATTTAGCACTTGGCGCTATACAATAGAGGCTTATAAAAAGATTAATCCTGAGAGCGTGTATACTCAATGCTGTAGAATAGAGCACTCTAACCATCTTAGATGTAAAGGCTAGCCCCCTAAATACTTGATCTGTGCCAGGGACCATAAAATACTAAACCATACCTACAATGTAGTAGAGTATAGGGATAGACCTAGTAAAGCATGCTAACACTACCTAATCAAGTGCGCTAACTACAATAAGGCTTATAAGGCTATATCTTTAAGATGCCCCTTAATAAAGTAGGCGCGTAAACATACTCTCTAGCGTATATAGGATCATCATCTATAATACTAACTCCTAGCAGGTTAACAGGTAGACATAATGGTGTCACTACCCCTAAAGCCCTAATTAAAGTCTCTGAAGGAGAGCTCTCTAGGCCTAGTACTAGTAGATGTTCCAGGCTTAAAACCAAATAATATTAAGCTAAAAGACGCGGAAGTAATATCTATAGTAGTTCTAGACTTATCTCTAAATCAGGGATTATGTTAGTATTTTAACATAATTGTGCCCGTATCAGTGCCGTAGTCTATATGGTATTAGAGGCAGCGTTAAAAGCTAGTATAGAGATAGCATATCTCTAGGAGCCCCTAGTAGATAAGTATGATATAAGCTATCCAGGTTTCTTATTTTACTGGCTAGAGGGCCCTAGAGAGTATGCCCATATAGTAACCACAGTTAGGCAGGATATAGTAATTAATATGGTTATTAAGGCCCAAACAGACCTGGTAAACCATTCTTACTTTATAGCAGTGGATATCATGGAACAAGGCAAGCGTACTAGGGTGGTGAACTATTATAATAGCTGGTTAGGGGCCTCTTACACGTACGCTGGTAGGAGCTGATGTAACTGGAGAGCCCTTATAGATATAAATTAAGACCCTATTTTATAGGATAGATGCCTAATTCTTGAGGATTTTAACGCCCATAGCCCTGTATAGAATGCCCTAAATTTAATAAGAAAAGACGCGGAGATCCTAGAGAGGCTTATTAATAGATATGGCCTATTTATTAACAACGAACTAGATATGCCTACTAGGCCCTATAAGACCTGGATCTTTTAGGGGGCAACTAGGGGTGAGAAGGAGCCTAGCATCTTGATTATTAACCTTATAATTAGTAATAAGGCGCTGGGGCCACTAGATAGTTGGGAAATAGAGCAACCAGGCCTAATCACATTGGATCATCTAGTTATCTAGGCCTCATAGGAGCCCTAAAAAGAAGAATCTAACCTCTAAGAAATAATAATTACTAGGTAGGATATTAGTACTCTAATAGAGAACATAGAGAGAATAGAAGTAGTAGAGCACACCTAGATAAAGCTTATAAGCCCCTATCCAAGCCTAATAAATAACTACTCTTTAAGGGAGATAGAAAAAGAGGCTATATTAGTAGAGAACTCCTTTATTAGGGTGCTTAGAGCATATACCTAGGAAATTAGACTTTATACCTAATTAAAGCACTGGTAGGGCCCTTAGACAATTAAGGCTTAAGAGGTCTATAAAAAGGCTTATAAGGCATATCACGCTAGAGAGCTTAGCGAGAAGGACCACTGAGAAGCCTAGAAAGTCTACTATGCTACTATACGATAAGCAAAAAGAGAGTGTTAGGAGGCCTTCTTACAGGGAGCGGATGAGGGCTCTAAGGTAGAAGAAAAGTGGTGTTGAGTGGCGTTACGTTACACTAAACCTACTACTAACAGCACCACGCCAGCCCTTCTACACCCAGATACGGGGGAGGTGGTGATAGTAATATTTAGTGAGAAGGAGGCTCTTTTTAGGGAGCAGGCCTTTCTATAAGCTCTAGAGAGTAATACTAAGATTAACCTCCTAGGGCCTAGAAATGCTTATAACCTGATAATAGAATTAATTATATAAAATGCAATTTTTAGTTAGGGGATTGAAAAGGCTCTAGGCGTTAATTTACTCAACTTCCGCGCTATCTAGCTACTCTAGTAACTAGATTAGGCCTGAGTAATAGTACTGATTAGGTAGTGCATTAGGCTAGGGATCCACCCTAGGATCTGGAAAACTATTAAAAGGGTGCTCCTACGGAAGTCTAATAAGAACTACTATATGATAGCGAAGCACTACTAGATAATAAGCCTGCTTAAGTGCCTAGATAAGGTGATAGAGAAGCTAGTAATGGAATTCGTTACTAAATTTATAGAGTCTAGGGGGTTGTTTCATGAAGGCTAATTTAGTGGGCGCCAACGGCGCTCTACGGTGAACGCCATAGCGTGTCTTATAGACGAGATTAAGCATACTTGGGGGAACTATAAGATTAAGGCATATCTATTCATAGATATCAAGGGGGCCTTTAACTACGTGGTGGGGAGCAAGCTTATAGGGGATCTCCGGGAGGCCTAGCTAGATAGGGATTTGATATGCTAGATGGCCTCCTTTTTAATAAATTAACAGGCATTCTTTATTATTAATAGTCACCCAGGCCTAGAGGCCTCTATCAACTCTAGCTTACCCTAGGGCTTATCAGTATTATCTATCCTCTTTATGTTATACATACAGTTACTAGCAACCACTATTGAAACCGTGGTCCCGGGCGTTAAGGGACTATCCTTTATAGATAACTAGGGGCTTATTATAGCAGCTAGATTAATACAAGAGGCCTGTAAGGCCCTATAACGTACTACTAAAATAGTAGTAGAATAGAGGATAGAAAATGGAGTCTAATTTAATCTAAATAAGACAGAGCTGGCCTTCTTTACAAGGATGCATAAGAATTGATTTAGGGAGGAGATTAGGGGCGCTAAGATCACTATTAAAGAGGTTGCCGCTAAGATAATGTCTAATACAGTACGCTGGTTAGACATAATATTAGATAGGAAGCTTATCCTTTAGTACTACTACATGATATGCCTTTAGAAGGCTATAGGCACTGAGACACGACTCCGTACGCTCTATAGGGCTAATGGCCTTACCCCAGAGCTCATCTGGAGACTCTAGTGAGCCACCATACAAGCCCAAGCTCTCTGGGGCTCCGAGCTCTGGTGGCAGGGCCAAAGAACATGGGCCCAAGGCCTATAACGCCTTATCAACCACTAAGCAAGATCTATTATAAGCATGCTCCCAAAGGCACTAATAGGGGCCCTAATTCAGGAGGCAGCCCTAGAGCCAGCAAGTATACTATTAGATGCGAGGAAAGCAAGATATATAGCAAGACTTCATCCAACAGCGTAGTTGCTCCTAGTTACACTCTAGCACAGGGATGCCCATACCCAGCCTAAAAAACAGCCCTTAGACAACCAAGAATAAACTTAAAATAGAACTTAAGCGCCTAAACAGATAGGCCAAAGACTAGTAAAGCACCTAGCTTAACGCCTAATCAAGGACCCGTCAGAGAGAATTGAATGTACTATAGAGTGGGTATAAGGGGCCTTTCCCAGGTCTATCCAGATTACTGGCATAGAGATAGCACTACAAGAAGTAAACCAACAGCGTCTAGGAATAACCCTCTGGTTAGACGGCTCTAAGCAAGAAAACAAGCGTATCAGCGCCGGTGTAGCGCTCCAGCCAATGCCTAGAGCCCCGTGGGAGAGCCTTAAAATGCCTATAGGCACTAGATATGAGGTCTTTAATACAGAATTAATGGCTGTCGCTTCAGTACTAGAATGAGTACTAGATAAGCATCTCCTAGGGCCTATTTATATCCTTCTTAATGCTTAAAATACTATCAACCACCTATAAACAACAAAACTAGAATCTAGATAGACTCTAGCTCTTAGGGCTTATAAAGTAGTATTACATCTAGCCTCTAGCAGTCATCCAGTCACAATACAGTAGATACCTAGACATAGTAGAGTGGAAGAAAATAAGCTCGCAGATCAGGCTGCTAAACATGCCGCTGTCAAGCCTATAGAGCCTAGCTTCGAAGGCCTATCATTAGCCCAGGTTAGACGTGCCTACACCGAAGCGAGGAGTAAAGCAATACAAGAGTGGGCCCATGAGAATGTCGTTCAGAGGACTCACCAGCAAGGAAGAGCCTATAGAATGCTACGAGGATAGACATTAGATAGGGCCGCTGAAAAAGCGCCAAAGCGCCTAACTAGCTATTACTACCAGTTAAAGACCAGACATGCCCCAATAGGCTCATATCTATACAAAATTAGTGCCCAGGACTCCCCAAAGTGTAGGGCCTGCGGTGCACTAGAAGAGACGGCTTCCCACGTCCTCTTTGAGTGCCGTAGACGCTCTAAGCCTAGAAAGGCCCTCTATCGAGAGCTTATTAACGCCGGAGTCCCCTTACCTACGGCGGCGGAGGATGCCCCAGAGGCACGTCTATTTAGTGAGCCCAAGGCCACACCGGCGCTGCTCCGTTTTCTCGGGGGCGTCGACCTCTTTAAGGATACCGCTCGCGCCACTAAAGAGGCAGAACTAGGGGATCAATAGGGGTGGGAAGCCCTAAAGGAGTAGGAGGATAAGGGGGTTAGATAGAGGAATAAACACTCTAATGCTTAAGCGTGGCCACCAGGGCCCTTGCTCGCTAGGGGTGCCCCTATATTAGAAACTATAAGGGATTCTTATAGGCATAGTGGCCTATAAGCACGCCCAAAAGTCCCTGGCGGATACGCCATATGGGGGCGAGATTAAGGCCTAGAATTACATACCGTTGGGAACTCTTAGGGGTGAGCCCCTAGGCCCTAGGCCTAGGGCCCTACTCGAACACGTGTCTGTCATAACCCATAAGGTTGCATATAGACGTTAAATATGAATAAATAATAATACTCCTTATAATAGATTTTTTTTTTATTCTTAATATAGTGCCTTATTTATATTATTAATTATTCTATTATTTAATACTTAGTAATTAATAACTATTTATTCTATTCTATTCTTCTTTAGTATAAATATTAGTCTACTTAAGGCTAGTCCTTATTCTTTATATATATATTCTATAGCTAGAAATTCTTATATAAACTTATTTTCTAATTCTAGTTAATCTTATAATTTATACTATTATTTAACTAAAAATAATATAAATTCTAATTTTAATAGTATTTTTACTTTATATTCTTTTAAATAATTTAATAATTAGTATTCCTTTTTTATAAATAATTTAATAAAGTTATAATATTTCTTAGATAATTTCATAAATACCTCTTTCAATTCTTATTTATACTATTTCTTAGATTTTAATTATATTATATTTCTTTTTTCAAGTCGCTCCTATTTTTCCTTAGATTATTCCTAGATATTATTAAATATAACTCATTTTCTTTTTATTTTATTTTATATAATTCTAATAGGCTTCAGCATCTTCTACGCCTCTAGTTCATTTAAGCTGGTCTCAGACCTCAGCTCTACTATTAAGAGATTATTCCCTGATCCTTCTTATAAACTTGTGATTTCTTTATATTCTTCTAATTTAATCTTTAAGATCTAATTATCAATTAATATTATTCCTATTGTCTAGTCAATAACAGGGTTATATTCTTATAGTTATAGCATTCCTAGTACTGCGTTGTATCTAGTCATAGTTATAATATCAAATATAGTGGTTATAGTATAAAGTTTTAATATTAATAGTATTAGTTTTATTTCTATTTAATATTTTTACATTACTAGCTTTCTATTAATTCCTATAATGCTAACCTATTATTTTGTTTCATGCTATTAGATTTTCAGTTTTTCTACAACTTTAAGGCTTAAGTGATTTCTTGTTATTTCTAAATCTAAGAGTATTTATAGCTTGATTTCTTTTACTTTGACTATAATAATAATTATTCAGTATCCTAGTTTAACTATAATAATTTTTTACTTTGACTATAATAATAATTATTCAGTATCCTAGTTTAACTATAATAATAATTAAATATTTTTTCTAGTATCAGTTTATATAGCTTTAGACTACTTTGATATATTCTTTAATATAGCTAATATATAAGCCATTATTATGGTATTAACAGAACGCTGCTCAGCATTTTCTTTTATATAGATTAGAATATATTAGGTATTTACTCTCTTTATATATATAATTACACTTCAAATTACCTTAAGAGTAGATATATTTTAACTATACTACAATCCTGGGTATTTTAGGAAACCATTAATTAACCTTTTTGCTAAGGTTATAGAACTTATATCCATTATTATAGCATGTTGTCTAGTATACTTCAATATGATTACATCCTCCTAGGTTTAGATAATACATGCAGATATAGTTGGGTATATATCCTAGTTACCCACTGTATAATCAGTATCCATTAGAGTTTGAGATTTTCTTATAGATTATCACTAGAATCTTATTACTATATCTATATATGGGGTAGTTTCAATATATCTATTCATAGCATCTCTCGCATCTTTCTATGTGTTTTTTCTAAGTATACTAAGATTCTTCCTAGTAGGTTGCTTTAACAGGCACGCAAGTGCATAAATTATCTCCCTAATATTTAGCTTTTTTGATTTTGTATTCTATTATCTAGATAATATTATAACTTCAAGTGTTTTTATAGATTTTATTATTATAATTAGTCTTACTACATATATAGTCATATCTACTAATTAATTAGTTTATTTCTCTAATTATTCTTCTTACTTCTTCTTGTTCGTTTAGATAGGATTTTTATTATTCTTAGTTTAAGACTAGTATATTTATTGCCTTTTTATTATTATCTTAAAACATTAATTAAGTATAAAATAATTTAATCAGTAAGAAATCCTCATAATCAGTGCTCTCACTGTCTGTATCATCAGTCACTCTAACTTCTATTATTATTATAGATACTCTTTTTCTTCATACCTCATAGCTCTGGTCATTCCTTAGGACCATACGATAAACATCCTCGTGCATATCCACAGGTGCTTAGATTTCTTCTTCTAGCGCTTGTTGTATTTCTTTTCATAGTTGCTTCTATTTCTTAGCTTACTACTAGATCCTTTTCTTATATCATTCTAGTAATTCATTGTCTATTTCTAACATTTCTTCTATACTGCTCTTATCTAGAGTATATATATAAATTACTATTATAATTTGTTATTAAGCTCTATAATTAGTTATTCCTTAGTGCTTTTTTAGCTTATAATACTTATTTGCAAAGTATCCTAATATTTTATAGTTAAAACAGGCTTTTTTCTTAATTAGTTTATCTTTTTCTTCTTTAATTAGCATAGTATTTATTTATATAATAACATCACTATTTTTATTCCTAGTTCTTCTCTAGGATGTGTTAGCATGCTGTCTTATCTGTAGTCGATATTGGTAATTTTCTTATTCTATTCATTGAGTGTATAACTGCATGTTGATCTATGATATAGCTTCCATCATTTTCTTAAATATATCTAGTTGTGGCATGATTTGTGAGATTTAATCTTTTATATTATTTTTTAGATTATTATAGAACTAGTCTTATAGTCCTTGGTCACTCCATTTAAGGTATCCTGATACCTGAAGAAATTTCAAGATATAGTCCTCTACTAATCTATATTATTAGATATTTTTAATTTAGTAAATAGTTTTGAGTTCTTTATTAACCGTTCTGAATAGTTAGTAAAACTTTTCTTTAAAATATATAAAGCTGCTAAATAGTTAGATAGTTTTAACTAATAACTATTCATTATTATTTTTAATTTATTTAGTTATATATAGAATAAACTATCTTATTACTTCTCTAGTAAGAAAGCTTAAGGCTGTAAGGACCTTATCTTGCTTAGTTATAATCCTTCTACTATTATTACTGAAGTAGATCTATAGTTTCACTAAGAATACTTTAAAGGTTCCGCATTCTTCTAAAAATAGTTTAACTTTTCTAATCTTAACTTCTTTCTACAAGTCCTTGTTAATTTATATCTCAGCAACTTGTCTTTCAAGATCCTCGATCCTTACTAGGATAGAAGCAATGTCTTGGTTATTAGTAGTCATAGTATTACTAGATGAGTGAGATGGTATTGCTATAGGTGTTGCTGCTATTACTCTAGGCTAAACTAGGATTACTAATAGGTTTGCTATTTTAATTAAAACTTCTCTTTTATAATAAGAATTTTGAATTATTATAAACTAATATTTATTAAGTATTTAGATCAGAACTAACTCTTCACTAAATAGTGGTTTAGTAGTATTCTGTTTAGAAAAAGACTAATATACTTAAATAATAAATAAAAAAGCCTAAGTTAACTAGACTATAAGTAATAATATACTCAAGATTAAATAGTTAATTCAAGACAGTAAATAAAACTAGCTAAGAAGATAAATAAATATCTTTATATACTAGAGAGTTTATAATGAAGAGTATTATATATTAGACCCCAGATCTAATATAGTAGATCTTAGATCTATCTAGATCAGACCTAGGGTCTAATATTACAGATCTATAGAACTATAGGTCTATAGCCTCACATTCTTAAAGATCCTAAGTTCTAACTTGCTTCCCGTGTCTTAAATAGCTCTAGATTGCTTTTCTTAAGAACCAACAGTTCTTGAGTCTATTATTCTAAGATCATGGTCTTCGTAAGAGGCTATTCTTAGCTCCTAATTCACTAGATCTCTTTCTTATGGGGTATACTTTGCTTTGGTGAATCAGCGGCTGTAACTGGCTGCTCTCTACTGCTTACATAACTAGCGCCGGGAACTAATCTATTGGCTGTGACGTTCTGTTTCTCTGACATTTATTTATTATAAAGAAAGATATAAATAGAATTAATATAATTATATAATTAAATCTAAATAAGTTTCTATAAATATATTGTTTAAAATCTTATAGTATAATATATATAAATTAAAAAATAAAATTATAGTAATATTTTTTTATAATTCTAAGATTTTTAAAATATTAATTATTATAATTTAAAAACTATAAAAAAATAAATATAATAATATTATATATTAATCTATAAGAATAACCTATTAATTATTTTACTCTAAAGCTATTAATAATATATAAATATATATAGTATTATATATTAATAAGAAAATTAATTTTATTATATAAATATATATTATAATATTATTAGATTATTAGATTTTATATCTATAATATTTATATAGTAAGATACTATATAATCTCTATATCTATAATATATATAATAATACTAAATTATTTATATTTAATTTATTTTACTAAGAATTTATCTAAATTAGATACTTCTTAATAATAGAGTATATAGTTCTTAGAGATATAAATATATATTATCCTATATAGAATAGCTCTAATATAAGAACTAAACTAAAAGTACTAAACTACTTAAAATTATAGATTATTATAATCTAGAGCTCGCTATTAAGAAAGATATTATTATATAAGAATATAGCTAATCTAAATCTATAATTAATTTTATATTTTTATCTATAAGCCTCTTTAACTATTTAATTTTAATAAAATATATAGATATTATATAATATAACTCTAATTACTAGCTAATTTATATATAAATTAATATCTAGACCTTAATCAAAAAATCTCTATAATATTAGAATTAAAAGATTATAGATATAGAGAAGCTTATAAAGATTTTTAGAGATCTAATAATCCTAGATTTTAAGAATATCTCTAAAGCTTATATTAAACTTATTACTATTATATTTATTAGCGTAATTTAATATATAATTAATTAATCTATACTATAAGTAAAGTCTAGCAAATAGAATAATCTAGATTTTATTCTAGAATATAAAAAGATGGTATAGATATACTATTATTTATACTATTTATACTCTAATACTTATAATTTATAGATCTAATATGCATATCTATATATATAGAATTATAAGAAATAATTTATAAATAAATTCTTAAAACTAGATTATTATTATTATATCTAATAAGCTATTAAATAAAATCTATTAGATTTTTAGAGATTAATAAAATAAGCATACTTATATAAAAATATATATAAATTAAGAATTATATTAATATTAAAAGCATTTAATAGTAATATTATAGAATTAATAAAAGATAAGACTATATTTTTTAATAAAATCTTTTTCTTATAGATTCTTAAGATAGATCTATTAGATATTAATAATGCTAAATATTCTAAACAATTGTTGTTCTTTAAAATTCTATATTATAAGATTAAGTAGATAATATATTTAATACTATTAAATAAGACTCTAGATAAGAACTTTATCTTTAATAGCTTCTAGTATTAAATTATAGATATCTCTATAGTGTTTAGTATACTTTATTAGATATATAATATATATATATAGATAGGCTATAATCTATTTTATTTCTAATACTTAATTATAGTTATACTATAGAAGATAGATATAGATTAAGACTATATAATATTAAAAATATATTATTCTATTATCTTATTTAATATAATAGAGAAATTCCTTAAAGCTATTATAATATATAAAATTAGCTATATTATAGAATTAAAGGATCTACTTCCTTAAGGCTATCTTAGAGGCTATAAGAGAATATTAACAGATTATACTATATAAATTATTCTAGATAGAATATAACATACTTAGAGTAATAGCTTTAATATAATTTTTATACTTCTATTAGATATATTAGGCATATATAATAATATATATTACTTATAATTATTATATAATATATAAAAATAATATCTTAATTATTTTATATTATAGATAACTATCTTTCTTACTAAATAAAATACTAAGATATATATCCTAGAGAATATATTAAAAATAATTTTAACGCTAATAAGTATTCTATAGGGCTTATTAATATTATTAATTCTATATCTTATCTATAACTTTAATCTAATAAAGAATTATGTAGATCTATCTAACTAGATATTTATAAATAGTTAAATAAATAATATAGATATAATTACTATAGGCTATAGCAAAAATAAGACTATTAAAAAGCTTTAATATATTAATATTATTGTAGATTAATAGACTTTATATTATATTTTAATATTTAATAAAAAAAGTATTAATTTATTTATTTTATAAATCTATAGAGTAGTTTTATTTTAAATTTATAATCTATTATATTATAGAATAGTATAATAAGAAAAATAAAGAATATTATTAAATATCTTAAAATTTAGCTTGATTCTAAGCTTATATTTAAAATATACTATAAAAAGATAGTAATTAAAGTAGATATTAGCTTAGAAATACTATAAAGACTAGTAGGCTTAATATAAGAAATAGTATTAGAATTAATATATTAAATCTATTAGATAATAATAATTCTATAAATACTCTATAGTGTTATAATATAGTATTAATTAGAAAATATAATATAGAGATAACTTACTAAAATTATATAAGAATTTATAAATATTTAAAAATAGATAATATATCTAATTATAGATATATTTTATATCACTATAATAGAAATATTTAATATAGAGTTAAATCTTATATTAATATACTAATATCTAGATCAGCTTATATTTACTACTATTATCTAGATTTATACAGGTCTAATATATAGTATTTCTAAGAGTATACTAATATAATATATAAATTACTAACTCATACTTAGAGATTATATCCTAATAGAGACTTATACTTAGAAAAAAGATAGATGCTTATATACTCTCCTAAAAACTTTAGCAGATAAATAGAAAAGCTATATAATATATATCTAAACACCATAATAAAAACTTCTATATATTATAATTAATAAATATAAAAAAGTAATATCTATATATAATAATATACTTAAAAAGAATATTTATATATTAATATATATAAATAGTAATAGTTATTAAGGCTATATTAGTATAGTAATAATAATTCTTTAACTATAATAATAGCTTATAGAGTGTATTAGCACAGAGAATATATTAATAATATATATTATAAAAATATATAGAATTAGATTTATATTATATATATTAATATAATTTATAAATAATAATATATATTTTTAAAAAATAATAATCTTTTTAAATAGTTAAGTAGCACTCTGAGCAATATTTAATCTAAAAATAAGCTTAGATTAGATATATATCTAGAACTATATTAATTTATACTAGAAATGTATAGAAATAGGTATTAATATAGTTCTATATTAGATTCTAAATTATAAAAATATTTCTAAGAATAAAGCAGTAGATTAAGTAGTAAAGTATATAGTAATAATAAATATATAATAATAAATTATATTTAATAAGATTAAGAATTAGATTATATTTAATATTATAATATATTATTATATTTATTATAAAATATATAATATATAGATAAAAGTATAGAGCAAGTAAAAGAGTAGAAAATCTACTAGAAAATTAATTCTATAACTATCTAAAAGTATTTTTTAGTATTAGACTAGACTATATAAAACTATATTATTAATCTTAATATAATTTTATATAGAATAAATTAGACTAGTATAGTATCTCTAATATATTAATAGACATAATAATCTATAATATAGCTATAGACTATCTAATTAATCTATATATTATATTTTATTTATATACCTACTTTACGCAGATAAATAAGCACTTATATAAATATATATTAAAAGCTTCTAATATACTACTAATTTATAAATATTACTAAATAAAAAGAAGACTATAATTATAATTACTTAGTTTATTTATAATATAGAGATCTTGATTTAATTTATTAGTATAAATCTATAAATAATAAATATAATAAAATAAAATAATAAACTAAGTAATAAAAGCACTAACTTAGTTATATATATTATAATACTTTTAGATAATATAGATACCAGATCTACTTACTTACCTATAAGAATCAATAATAATATAGACATAAGCCTAGAACTAATATAAAGCAAGCCAGTTAATAAGAACAAATATAAGAATAAGCGCAGAGATATAAATATATAAATAGATAAGAATCTATATATTAGAAATATATAGATAGATATAGAAATTAATACATATACACATATAATTAATATATAGGATTAAAGATATAAATTAATATAAATTAATATAAATTAATATAAATTAATACAAGAATTAGTATAGATATAATACATAAGAGAGTAAGAATATAGAAATATAAGAGTTATAGAATAATAAGAACTATATATAAGATTGCTAAAACTATATATTTATACTATTTAATTATTTTGATTATTTTATTATATTTAATTACTTTTCATTTGTATATTTATATTCTCTATGGCTCACCTCATAATGCACCTCTCCATGGCTACACCATAATTTATATTAATGCCTGCCGGCTCAGGCATACACCTAGATAGCGGCCCTTTAGACCATAGCTAGCTACAGTAGGTATATCAAATCTATCTATCTATCTATCTAAAATCTATTTATTATAAAGAAAAATATAAATAAAATTAATATAATTATATAATTAAATCTAAATAAGTTTTTATAAATATATTATTTAAAATTTTATAATATAATATATATAAATTAAAAAATAAAATTATAATTATTTTTTTTTTATAATTCTTAGATTTTTAAAATATTAATTATTATAATTTAAAAATTATAAAGAAATAAATATAATAATATTATATATTAATTTATAAAAATAACTTACTAATTATTTTATTTTAAAGCTATTAATAATATATAAATATATATAATATTATATATTAATAAAAAAAATTAATTCCACTATATAGATATATACTATAATATTATTAGATTATTAAATTCTATATCTATAGTATTTATATAGCAAGATACTATATAATCTCTATATCTATAATATATGTAATAATACTAGACTATCTATATTTAATCTTTTATATAAAGAACTTACTTAAATTAGGTACTTCTTAATAATAAAGTATATAGTTTTTAGAGATATAAATATATATTATTCTATATAAGATAGCCCTAGTATAAGAACTAAAACTAAAAATACTAAACTATTCAAAATTATAGATTATTATAACCTAGAGCTTACTACTAAAGAAGACACTATTTATATAAGAATATAGTTAATCTAAATCTATAATTAATTTTATATTCTTATTTATAAGCTTCTTTAATTATTTAGTTTTAATAGAGCATGTAAATATTATATAATCTTCGTCCTGGTGAAAACGGGGCCGTTTTCCGCGTCGAGTTTAGCGGCTAGCGCGATCGGGTCTAGCGGGACGGCTGCAGCCTCGTTGGGTTTAGCGGGACGCCCGTTCGGGTATGGCCTCGAGACCGGCTGTGTGTCTATAAAAAGGAGCATCTCTCGCTGTTTTAACTCGACCTCGTTTTCCCTTCTCTTTTTCCTCGCAGATGCTGTCTCAGCTGATGGACTGAATTTTCAGTTCGGCCGCTTCTTCCGCCACGGCGTCATCAGAAACGGTAACAGCCATGGCTGATTGGTGATTCTACCCTCGTCAATCCACTTTTCATGTCATGCTATCTCCCTTTTTTCTTGTTTTTTACGGTCATTCAGCTCTAAAATGAGACGCCCATATCAGGATCCAGGCTTCTCTCGCAGGTTCTCGCCCCTGTCGTGTCTCGACGGCTCATGTCAGCCCCGTCCAAAAGCAGGAAACCTAAGATTTTCTCATCCGTTAGCCTTGAATAGCGCCAGTTCTCCCTGTACTATTGCTCCACGACAACTTCTCACTGGCCGCACGTTTGCCGTGAATCAAATCCGGTTTTGCCGGGCTCTGCCTTGTCTGATGCTTACGCTTCTAGCTCCCCATTTCAGTCAGCCCAACCGCATGTGCCAAGTGGACGATGTTACCTTGTCTGTCGATGGTCTCAGCGATTACAACGCAGTGCTGACGTGGAACCTGCATTCTGACTCTGCCAAAAGGGCTATGGGCCAAATGCTGTGTGATTTCGGCCTAGCTTGCAGCAATAATTGAGACCTGCATATGCGGACGAAAGGAGATGGATTAGACTGGTGCTAGAAGCCAATGGATCTGTCTGCTTCTGGTGATCCTGGTTTCAGGCGATTGACTATCCTGCACAGCCCCTTAATAGCTGAACATCTGTGTTGAGTTATTACCAGGGTTTGGGGCAAGGCATTGTGCAGGAGCTCTTGCTGGAGGCCAATGAAGTTGCGCCAGTGCCTTCCAAGTCTCTATCGATGCAGGAATGGAGACACCATCCTTCTTCCTTGTTTGCTCAACCAATAGCAAAATGACGCATTGCGGCTGGCTGAGAATTGAACGATAGCGTCAACAGCAGGGTTTCAGTTCATGGTACTTGTGTACTGCCTAAAATAGGGTTAGCTTCTAGCCGCAGAATCGGAAATCCACGGGAATCGGTTTGCCAGACTCTCCGAAAGAACGTGACTTACGAGTCTCCTGAACCTCATAAACCTGTAGCATTATTCCTCTCATCTCACAACCAGGACCGACATTCCACCGTCCTGCTCGTATCGCCTCTGCTTCGGCGAGACAATATGGATAACATCATATTTGAAGATCCTTCGCAACCACGCAAGAAAAGAGCGAGTTCTCACGTTTCTGTACCTATTGCAAGATGTGACACAACGATCGTACAAGCGCCAGGACCGATCGATCCTTATTTCAGTCACGATACCAATTTTGACCTACATGCCCAGGACAAGGAGCCAGTATCCTTGTACGAGATATTCTCGTTATCGGGCGACGAAGAGATGGGAAATGAAGATCTTATTGTCAGGTCACCGCAAGCCTTATCCCCGGAAAACATGAATGGCGATCAAGAATGGGCTGTATCTGGCACTCGTGAGTCATAGACCTTATATCCCGCGATTATCAAGCCTACTGAACTGATGTGACAGCAGTTAGCTCAGCTGAGGATGTCATTCCTATCGACCCTGCAATTCTTGAAGACAATGTGCGCGAGAAAAATGGAGACGAGAATCTTGCTCTTGGTTCCCCTGGCTCCTTCTATCCTACGTCACCAACATCACTAGCACTGCATGGACAAGCTCAGATCGTCAAGCCTCCCACTCCTGTTTCTGAGGCAAACTCAGAACCACAGCGGTTGCCATCCAAAAGGCGACGGAGCAATGAAACTCATTGTGACAACCCCCGCAAACAATTCAGAAGTGGCTCGCTGCCGGCAAAAGATCAGCAGTGTACGCTGTATTCATGCTTTTCAGCTGCGCCACTTCACGAACGTCTTGATTTTCTAGCTTGGCTGTTTAAGACGGGCTTATCCGAGTCATTATCCGCAGCTAGCGTTGAACTTCCCTCCGCGCGAGTCAAGACGGTAGATCCGTGTATTGAGCCCACTCGATCAAAGCATAGTCGACCCCGAGCAGCCCGCAACCGCGCTGGTCCTACTTCAACCAAGTCCAGGAAGAATAAAGCATGGGAACACGAAGAAGAAATGCTTCTTGTGCAGTTGAAGAAAGATGGTTTGCCATGGTCCGTGATAGCGAGGAGGTTCGAAGAACGTTTCCCAGGGAGGTCGCAGGGCACTATTCAGGTCAAATGGAGTAAGGATTTCAAACATTTGCATTGACTGTAATGATTAGACATTTTAGCGACACTAATATCGTGGTCCTAAGGATGTAGATAGGAATAGGGTTCTAGAGAATAATGTATTGTGGTCTTCAGGCAAGTGGCAATATTTACTAGTGACTCATCCCTCACCGTGGGATTAGCAATAATAAACTAAGATTTTTCCTTGCATGGAGCACTAACTAAGCTATCCCAGCAATTGATTTCTTGTGTTTATTTATTCCGGGCGGATAGAAGCTCTCACAATTCTGAGCGGTATCCAAGGCCGAGTCGGGAAGACTTGGTCCCATTTATCAGGCTAACGCTGACAGCGGCGGAACTTACCTTTTTGCCTAAGAGCATGGCGCAGCTATATAACAAATTAAGTGGGAACGCGTATTATATTCAAGTGTGTCTAAAAGTATGAAAATAACTAGCATAGCTGTGCCATACTATGTACATAATGCAGCGTAAGATTGTGCACGCTAATTTAGGAGAGTCTTGGCAAATCCTTTATCGAGGATAGATCACTACCCAATAAGAGCAGACGAGTGGATATTTGCGCTGCGCTCACCATATTCGGGATAGCCATACTCTTGTATTTAATCACTAGTATCTGTCTTTCATTTCTCCTTTCTCTTTTATTCTCAGTACGATCAAAGTTAAGCGATCATGAAAGAACAGAAACTGAATCCGTATTTGTCCGAAATTCCTGCAGAACTCCTGATTATCATTTTCAAAGACCTACCAGACTTTGATAGCCTCTTTGCTACTATCCGGACTTGTCGGCGTCTTTATCAGTGTTTTACTTATAATGATGCAGGCATCATCGCTTCGATTGCCTCAAACATCTATCAACACGCTATTCAGCTTGACCACCAAGTAGAGCAGGATTTTCATAACAGAGGTTCATCTCTGATCATCCGGCAGTTAATCTTCGCGAGCAAAATGGGTTGCCTGCCGAGACATATGGTCTTACAATTTTTTACAATTGCTTGGACTTTCCTAGAGACAAAAGCTCTTCAAAGCCTACTTATTCATGTTGGAATCTCTACTGGACTCGTGAAGAGGGGACGACCAAAATCCTCGTGGCTCAAAGTTCAGCAGGAGACGGAAAAGATACTCCATGAGAAAGGAGCCTCTATCGGGGAAAGAAAACTTTATATTCGTCCTCACACTCCTGTTGCTCGGTCTCCCGTTGCTCTTGTCACAGATGACGGAATGCTTTTCTTTAAATCCAGTGTTCAGATACCAGATGGGATGTATAATGAAAGTGACTTCACGCTAATAAGAATGGAAAAAACTCCACGACCTTGCCGAGTTTACCGCCGCTCTGAGTTGAACGATGTCACACAGAGGCAACCCAAGCTCTTTCGCCTCCTAAATACACTTGACAGGTTCAGGATTATGCAGCGTCAGAACTATAACTAATGGAATTCCAGCCCGCAATTGCACATGTCCCACGTCAAAGGAGCCCATGAAGGGTAAGCCATGGGAACCCGATGAAATCATCCTTCTCGTACAGTTGAGGCAGGATGGCTTGCCATGGTCCATGATAGCGAGGAGGTTCGAGGAACGTTTCCCAGGGAGGTCGCAGGGCACTATTCAGGTCTATTGGAGTAAGAATTTGAAATATTTGCATTGACTGTATGACTAGACTGTATACAGGTCTCTACTTTGTTTCTGTTGCGCCTCTTTAGCGAATTTTTAAAGAGAGCGGAATCTAGATATGACATATCTCTCTTGTCCTCAAGGTGCGTCGTAGTTCTTATTCCTTGTATAGCAGGCCACGGAGACTGGGTCACGTCTTTATAACATCTTCCAACTCTAGGCGGCCGTGATTTCTCCAGGGTCATGGAGGGTTAGTCAACCTTACGAGTGTGATGTCACACCCACTGTTGATCTCCTCTGGTAGGATTGGAAAAAGAGCATTCCGTTACCTGTGATAAGAGCTACTGCCCGGACACTGGTGTCTGGCCATTTTTGTCCACTGAGTCCACTACAGCGCCTTTCTTAATCAACACCTTCACTACTGCCTCATGCCCATATCGTGCAGATTTCGTTGAGTCAGATGTTGGCGTCGATGAGCGGACAAGTAAATATTGACAAGTGTGGACGCCGGAGAAGAAGGGCATAGGAAACTTCACGGATTGGCTTATATATATGTATGTATCACAAGAATAAACAGTGGTATTTATTACCTTAGAAGTCTTTGGTCCAACTATGCTTCCACCACGTTCGGATAAAAATTCTGACAAGACTGAATCGGCTTCTTACACTCTGGGTAAGGACAAGGATACTCGAACACAAAACCCTTGGATTTGATATCCTTCACACAATCCTCACACAGTGTATGGCCACATCCCAGAACTTTCCAGCTGTCGTTGAATGTTCGATGGCATAAGGCACACTTTAAAATATTGCGGCGCCTCTGGTCCTCGTTCTGTCGCTTTAGAAATTGAATTTGACTCTGAAACTGTTTCTCTTTCTTCTTCCATTCATCTCTCTCTTTTTTCAATCGTTTGTTCTCCTTTTTCAATGCCTTATATGGTTCTGTGACAAATCGCTTCTATTGATTATTAGCCAGGTTTGAGAAAGATATAGGAATCACTTACAATATTAGACTGAAGATCCACCACATCGGAATCTTCTCTTTTCCGTTTACGTAGGGGTGGTGCCGAAACCGCATCCATTGTATCTTGGTAATCTCGATAAGCATAATCAGGGCGATCCCTACGTCGATGTCGTGGGCGTGTAGGATGATTCTCCTCATCGTCACTGATTTCGATGACTGGTGAAGATGAACCCGCTGCTTCGCCAACCTCTTCACCCGACGGCACTCGTTCGCTAGGTAACTGCTGCGGAGGTGAATCCTCATCGAACGGAATGGTGGATGGAAGGGATGCAGGAGATTCAAGTATAATATCGGTGGGAGCTTCTGGCGCGACCGCTTCTCCATATGTGAAACCTAGGGCATGCCAGTCATTAATCTGGGCTGGTGTAGGTGGTTGTTGTGTCTCCATTTCGATAGACGTGTTAGGTGTTGGTGAAAGAATTTCAGGATGACAGCTTACGGTGGGAAGTCGGCACTCTTTATACCTGTTTGATCCCTTTCCGGGGGCTGAGCGGTCCAACTCTCATAATCCGGTGCATGAAAGTAGAGTGGAGATATCCAGCTTATTATGCAAAACCTAGCCTCGTAAGTCCAATCAGGTGTAGAGGCGACCACCGACCATGCTGAATCACAGCGTAGTGTGACCCTAAAATAGAGCATTTGCCATTGACCAGTAGAGCTTCCGCTTTTCCCAGTCGAGCATGGGGGTGTATCATGCGTAGCACTGCCAACAGCGCCAAATCTTCGTTTCGCAGTCGGCACTAGCTATCCTAAGGCGGAAAATACTCACGGTGATTAAGGACAGTTGGACAGCCATCATCTCAGGCGCTAGGGTCAATTCCTCATACTGTGTATATCTAATAGAGAGTATCATCAGACGAGAGGAAGACTCTAAGGTGGAGTTCTTCAGGAGGACGCTGCTGGAAAGCTCACTCCATGCAGGATTCGTAGTCCAGGAGCAATCCGACTTCTTTTTGGATACCATTTGGCTGATTCCGGCATCAATGATTGGGTATGTACAGTCCTGCATGTGCCTTGGATACGCAGAATCTGCTTCCAAGTGGTCCTCGAATTCCTGAACGAGCAGCCCTCATGCTCAAGTGTACTGAGAGAGCCCGCTAGCAAACCACTTCCATCCGGTCTGCCTCGCCGTGTACCTCCGCCTAGTCCATGATTGGTGGTAGCATCGCAGACACGGTTTGGTTTTCGACCTCCTAGGATGCCAGACTAGTTGGTGGTCTGACCATATAAAGGCCTCCATCCGCACTCTCACTCTCGGTCTGCTTTCTTTCCCACCCCCCATCATCGAAACCCAGTGACATCAGAGGTATCGTACCGAGACTCACCACAAGAAGTTCGGGAACTATCCACTAAATCTATCAAGAAGTGTTGCTGCAAGTGCTGTGGTATTTCAGAAAACATGGAATCCCATCCATCGTCAACTCAACAACCTAGTTCCGAGCCGTGTCGCCGCTCATCCCTGAAGCGCAAACGGCAGCTGAAACCAATTTGTTTGGATCATCAATCCGCCCAAAAGATACGATACATCGATCCAGACACACCACTCCCCTCCATAGAGCCAGAAAGTTATCAGGAACCAGATCTTGTTTTCGATTCGGTCATTCAGACTGTAGCCTGCATTCAGCTCCTATATTCGTCGACGATGGCGTAATCGTTGGTTTTTGGTACGCAGATCCGAGTGGAAATGGGAAACGACCGGTGTATTGCTTTATCAAAGAAAATTTCATTTTCGCATATCGAAAAGGAGACTCTTTCATTCTGACGACGGATGACGATTTCGATCTCCTGGATGATCTCGGTGACTGGCTGAATGAAGATGCTGAGGATGAGAACGCCATGAGTCCAGAAGCAGTGAAAGTGTGGGCAGAAATGATGTGGGAGAGCAGAGTCGATGCCGGAACCCAAGATATGACACTAGAATATTGACGGGAGAACAGAGTTTATGCCGACCCGGACATGACACTTGAGGTTTGACCATCTTTGAGATGTATATAAGCACGTACCAGTTTTACTATTGGAATAGCGATAAGCATTCTGGCTAGAAGTATTTGAGGCTGGATTGACGTTACCAATAGATGACAATTGGCTGAATCGGCGTGTTACCGCACACCGGAGCCCATATGAGATGCCAGCCCGCGTTAAATGGACAAACCGCTGTAGCTGCACTGCCCCTTATGAGACGAGAGTGTACAGGGGCTTGAAGCCCGCAGGGGAAAGCAACCCGCAAGCAATAAAACAACCGTGGCAACCCATAGGATTTACCATCCCCTGCACGGTGGAAACCCACGGGGGCTGCCATGGTTTGGCCACTTCATAGGGGCTTGAAACCCGCGGGGGAGAGCAATCCGCGAGCGATAAAGCAACCGTGACAACCCATAGGATTTACCGTCCCCTGCACGATGGAAACCCACGGGGGACAGCAACCCGCGAGCGAGCAAAAAACCGTGGCAACCCATAGGATTTACCACCCCCTGTGCGGTGGAAGCCCGCAGGGGCTGTCATGGTTTGGCCACTTCATAGGGGCTTGAAACCCGCGGGGGGGAGCAACCCGCGAGCGAGCAAAAAACCGTGGCAACCCATAGGATTTACCATCCCCTGCGCGGTGAAAACCCACGGGGGCTGCCATGGTTTGGCCACCTTATAAGGGCTTGGACCCCGCAGGGGACAATAGCGATGGTAAACTCATGGTGTCCCACGCGAATTGTTATTCCACAGGGGATTTGATAACGCCACCGTATCCAAGGAACAGTCGGGCTCCCGCGAGGGATACTAGAGTATAGGGGCTTTCAACTCATTGAGAAACCATGAATCTTACCTGTAAAACCATGGATCGCAGTCAGTAATATATCAATGTTCGGTGGGGTATCAAAGGGCTAGAAGCCATGACCACAGATACCATGGGTAGCTTGTAGCGTTAGATTATCAATAAGAGAGGTGGTCCAAAAGCACGGCTGGTCAAAGTCAATGAAATGGCTTGGGAAATCCTGGGTGGGAAAAGTCATGGGTTGTGCTGGGAACAGGAAATAAAAAACGTTGACCAGAGATTCTAGAACCGTGGGGTCGCTGTCCGTAAATACATCAACACTCGATCGAATATCAAAGGCAAGCCATGGCCACAACCCTCGTTAGCCAATCTGTCCAGAAGACTTGTAACTTCGTGTGCACACTCCCGGAGAAATCATCCGGCATTTTTTTGCAACAAGGTCATCGAATATACAAGGAAGAAACATAGTCTTTTATATAGTACTGACAAAGTGTAGTGCAGCGCTTCTTAAATGGTGCCTCTTCGATTTTTCCTAAAGTTAACTTTTACAAAAGGCGTTTTCTGGCTGCTTATGTCACAAGGAAGTAGCCGATTGGTCGTTGTACATAGGCTTGGCACGCCTAAAATAAGAAATTCGGCGCTAGGTCCGTAGCGTGGGCATCGGCCGTGTCTACGGAGTAATAAGATTTCGGAGTGGAGCGCGCTAGGTAGACAAATGCTTACTTTTCGCAAATTGATAAGCGCTGCGCTGGGTGCAGCGCTTAAAATCTGGAGCAACTGGATGGACGGCCAGACCTCGCCTGACCACGCATGTGCTCTCAATATTATAACCAGCTCGACAAGTGGATAAGCAACAAGAAGTGACGCTAGTCCTAAATTTATCTAGCGTTAGGGAACTGAAGGGGCTTATCTCGGACAAACTTCGGACAAAATATTCTCCATGGTTTCTGGCCCTGATCCTGCAAGGACCAATTGCATTCGGTCCTGATTTTCATATTGCTCTACCTAATTTAGTCGCTGGAGGTGCAGGTTCTTGGTATTAGAGAGTCTCCTTATCCACTTCTCTCTTCGTTCACGTTTTCTTCCCTCTGGTACTTAAGAATATATCGATATATGTCCCCATCGCAAAATGGCCGTAAATGTGAATATGGTTCACACATGGAGATCCTAAGTTCTGGTGGTATTCCCGTGAAGGTAAGTATCTTTGCAACGGTATCTCCAAGGCCTACCATCCGAGTAAAGTTCAACTACCCACCACTTATTCGTAAGGGTTCCTCAGCCTCAGCCGCCAGCAAACGGCGTTTTCCGTGCAGCAGTTGCAGGTTAGTTGAGAATTCCAGTGCTGCCGGTTCCCCCTCCTTCATCAAGTCATCGACTTGCAACCCTGAGACCTGGAGACTTTCAGAAAGCAGTGCCTGACTAACAATCACAGGAACGTGATTCCATGGATTTAAGCGGTGACAACCTTCCCCACGAAAAACGTTCAGCTTTTCCATATGTTTTTTCTCGCGAATTCGTGCTACACGATCAAAATCCACATTAGAAATTTGCACCTTAGCGCGTCCAAGGAAGAACGTCGACTTTTTCCGAAACGATAAAACGTCATTCTCCTCCATCCTTTGACTGACGCTCCGTTCATGCAGGCCTGGGCTGTGTTCTAATAAGGGTTGCCAGGAGGCTTGCTTTGTGGGGCGCACTAGCCGAATGTCTACTTATCGCAATTTGATAGCGCCGCACCCTGAAGCGCTTCTGCGGAGGTATAACATTATTCTTCTAATCTTGAGGGGCCGATGGACTGGTTATATACACCATGTATGCACAGACCCGCTTCCTTATCGGAACAACACATCCGTTACCCTGTGGGCGGATTACCCTGTGGCTAGACTACCCTGTGGCTAGATTACCCCTGTGGCTAGATTACCCCTGTGGCTAGATTACCCCGTGGCTAGACTACCCCATGGCTAGACTACCCTGTGGCTAGATTACTCTGTGGCTAGATTACTCTGTAGCTAGATTACCCTGTGGCTAGATTACCAAATTCCATGAGTAGCTTGTGGCGTTAAAATATCAAAAAGGGTGGTCGTCCAGATGCACTGCTAGCCAATGATGACCGCATGGCTTAGAAAATCATAGGTAGCAAAAATCGTGGGTTGTGTTGGGAGGATCCCTTGCATAGGCATGAACATTGTTGACTATTTTAAATGGGTCTCGTTCGGCCCAAGTTGGCCACGTCTAGACACGTGTGACGTAACGTCAACTATTTGATTAACCAAAACGCTAGTCACATATTAAAACCACTAGTCAAATGTATCTCACGGTAGACGAATCTCCGACGATGATCCTCCAAAACATGTATTCCGCAACAGGACCATTTAAAAAAAGAAAAAAAAAAACATTCAAGCTATCTCAAATTCGGGTGGCACACGGTAAGAGACTTTATAGATGTCTGGCATGAAGGGCAGGGCTTGTTGAAGAGCGCCGCCCGCTTCATAAGATCTAATACACAATCATGACAGATGATATCCCCACACTGGACAGACAGCCATTTCTCCTTCTCCCCCAAGCAGATTGGACATTCCGAATTCTTACGGATTTTTCGCTTTTCGAGAAGTTGTACAAGTCTGCGATTCTCCATTTGGGAGGAACGTAGATTCCGTTTGAGTTGATCAATTCTGCTAAAGAGGGATTCACACATTTCTCGGTACTTCTTTGAAGAGTGATCCTTGAATAGTTAGCAGCGAAGCACAGTAAAATTTCATGCGAGACTTACAGGATCGGGAGAAAGATCATCGACATGTCTTTTGCGTTTGCGACCGCTAGATGATTCTGAAGCATGTTGGCCATGGATTGCCGCGTTGGAGGGCTGGTCGTTTGACTGAACATCTTTATGAATAAAAATGACTTCTGGTGCATCATGAGCACGTTTACGACGTGGCTGTGCACCGGGTACTTCTTCTTTGAGGCGTGCGTGATGATGTCCTTGACGCTCCATTGTATCGCTGAGGGCAGTGGCTGATGCAGTGTGTCGGAAAAAGGATTGAGCGGGGGGTTGAAAAGAAAGAGAAGTTCCTTCCGTCGATGGGGGAAAGGGACGGGTTTATATACCACAAAGACCAACAGCCCCGCTAGTGAGCCGTGTTGACTGGAGCGAAGTCACGCAGACCCTTGTACCAGCATGAGTCGTCATTTTACCAATCCACTGTCCAGGTTGACTGGAGTGCGTTCCATTCTGATCTCTTAATTTCCAAAAGTGCTCCATGGGCGGATCGACGCGAACCGGCAGTGCTCAGCTTGCGTCCAGTTGGCTGAAATCAGGGAATCTTACGAGCCCAGCCATCCTCTGGCGCGCCTGCATCAACCATTCTGTGAGGAATATATATGCCGAGATAGGAATTTCCACCACGATCCATATACTCAAGCTGATATGGCATGTCGCATTTCATGGAATTGCAGGCCGTATAATAATCATTCCGGTATTTCATAGCATGTTTCTGGTATTCCTCAAGACCATATGTGACTAAAGTACCGTCACCGTCATGCTCATCCTCTACCAGTACGACAGTCCGCAGAGCAGGCAGGATTGACAGGGCTGGGGAAGAAGATGGGTCCCAGTTCCAGCACTCCCATTCCACATCTTCAACAAGAAGAATCTTGAAATAATGAATAGAAGCCTGATAGGCAGATTGCAGCTCCTTAAGGCGTTCAGTGTCGTTTGAAATATCGCCACTTAACCAGAGAAGGTCTTGACGGGTATTGAAGTAGAACGAGCATTCTGGCAGAGTTGAGTGTTGAATCAAGACATACGTCTTTAGTGCATGTCGGCGCGACTCTTGACATATCTGGAGAGCAATGGGAAACGAGCATTTCTCTGTTGGGGCCGGTGTTTCCACGGGCCTGGGAGTGAAATCCAACTGTAGAAGGGTATCAAGAAAGCCAAGAGGACGAAATACCGTGAAGTCATGGTAGTCATCGTCATCGTCGTCGTCATCGTCATTGTCGTCGTTATCATCACTGTCATTATCATCGTCACGGTCATTGTCACCAAATTTCTCGTGGCTTGCAGCTTCGACAACCTGTGCCGCCGGCCAAGTGTGTTCCCATATCATCAATCGGACTTCCGGGGGAAGAGACTTGAAGTTGATGTTTGGAGAGCAATCTGATTCTTCCAGCCTTTGGCGTTTGCGAACGGGTTCGTCAGAGAGCGCCATTCTAAGATCTTGGTTTATTCTAGCAACAGGAACCAATCGCAAATAGAGAATTCGTGGCGGTTAATTGTGTCGTTCTCTTCATAGCTCACTCTCGGTCGCATGGTACAGATAGGGAAATCTGCGAGACCGTTAGAGTCTCAGTTGGAGATTGAAAATAGTGAAGTTCAACGGAGCAGAGCAGCTTTAGATAATAAATAACTAAGGTCACATGATCACCCGCTATGACTACAATTCAGCCGCTCATATTCTTGACCGCATTGTTCACTCCAATTTAAGGGCCAGTCGACACTGACTTAGATAACACTCCGCTTAGGACAATCTAGTACGGGAGAATTATCTCAAGAGTCAAGACAATTCTCTTGTGAGAAATTTGTCTATAATATTAAGTCCAAGACGATAAAAGGCGTAGCCCCTATGTGTATAATCCTTGCCATTTGACTTGGCCAAGCCAAGCTAATAACTACATACATAGTATACTTGTGATGTGGCACAGCCTCACTACCGTGCAGCATCTGACCTGGCCCCACTTCCACTCAGTATATAAACCCAGAATAAGCCCCATCATAGATAATTTAGAAGCAACAGTTTCTTGCCACCCTCTAAGACCATGACTCTTAGCACTCAATCAATTCTAGATCTACCTAATAAGCTAATTGAGGAAATCTTTAGGAATGTGCTAGACCTGCATAGTGTCTATTTTGGTAAGTCGGGCCTGTAAATGATTCTTTGATATATATTGGACATCGTAATTGAAAATTATAAGATCAATAATACTCCTAATTCCAGACGGACAATTTAAAAGCAAAGTATATGATCTCCTTTGAATATTGCAATTTGTTATTAAATACGCGATAGTTGAGCGGGATGTTGCGCGATCAATATTATAGGATGGTTGGAAATTACTTTCAGAAAAGGAATATAAACAGTTGTTTATTCTATTTGGAAAAGCTTTGGCACGGTTATATGAAATAGATAAATGAGAATTGGAAGCTGTTCATCTTCTTCAAAATATCTAGGACTAGAAGGAGCTTTTCCTTTTACAGATACTGGAGTATATATGGTTAAGATGTCCTTTAACTCTTCTATCAGTCAAATGGCAGTTAGATTAGCTTTATCCACTGGATGGCAGTCACTCCCCTACTACTACTGAACTGCAAGAGTTTCAAAAAGTTCCAATCGCTAAAATCTACCTGGGGGGGATAGAATTGGATGCTACCATAAGTCAGTTGGATAAATTCTAGTGAACCCAACTTTTGAACAATGGGATCCTATTTGAGAAAGACTCTATTATGATCAAGTTCAGCCCTATAATGCTAATACTTATACAGTTACTTGCAAAAACGGTGCACTGTCACGGACCTGGATCCACCTTAGTTAAACAGCGTTGTGTCGAGGTACGCTAGGCTTTGTTGAACCACACAAAGGTTCGGTCGTCAGTAGTCGATAGAGTAGATTGAGTAAACGAAGTAACAATAGTCGAACTGGGCGATGGAAGTCTTGGTAACGTAACTAAGATAGAAGAGATCCCCCGTACAGCCTGGTGCCCGTACGAGTATGAATGTCTTGCTGACTCTCACTGTTATATTCGAGTGACTTATGTCAAAGTGACTTAGATCAAAGAACTATGAAGAACTAAATACATGATGGTAAAAGAGCGTCCTTATATATCCAATCCTCCACGTTCCGTATACTGTATATCGTATACTTCTTTGAAGTAGCAAGTATGAAGTATACGATATGTATCCAATGACATCCCGTTGTTTCGTATATCTTTATCTTATCCAAGATAAAGATATACCTTCCCTATCTTCACGTGACCTTGGTGCGTGATTCATACCGTCGTATTCTGAATTCGCTTATTGCCAGCGACTGGTCCTCAGTTAATCCGGTACAAGTTCATACCAAATCCAACCTTTCCTTTTATGTCATAACTTCTTTTAGCGTCATGCAAGTTGGTTCGTAACATGCACGATTTTACTCACTTCAATTGTTTGACATGTTTCACCCTAACCTTGATCAGGGAAAGTGTCGGATTAATAATATTCCCAAAGTTTCGCTTAACCGTAATTTACTGTAAGAAAATATGACGTCACTTGAAACTCCAATACATTGTAAATATCAATCGAGTTGATAGTTACTGGAACCTTCCATGCGAACTAGACAGTGGGCTCACTAGTGTGAGGGTACCTGGCAGCCCCTGCGAGCTGTCAGCAACATCCTGGATGCCTTCGTATTCCTATCTTGCCATCCGACATTTGCAATACAGCCCCGAGTTTAGAGTTGTGCAGGACGCAACTAGGTGGAGCACAACTAATAATGGCACTGCTCATTATTCTTCTCAGCTTATTAGGACATCCTTCCCTATGCTAGTGATGAATGAGCACTAAATTTAAATATGAAATAGATTTGTCGGTAGTATCTACTGTCTTAAGAAAAGGACTTTAGTTTATTCAAATAATGAAATTGTCTCTCAAGCAGAAACCTAGGAACAGTCTTTGTTATTTGCCTTTATTCTAGGTAACTTTAATCATCATACACCATCTGTTTATTATCCTTCCCTAAACCATCTATATGCTGAATGTTCAACCTTATTGCCTCAATCCAGCCGTTTAGGCTTCTATGATGAGGCTAGAAGCGGTAATGACCTATCATATAATAATAATTCACTAAGGTGTATTAAATATCTGATTGAGTGGAGGGCTCTTCTCAACAATTATTTAGTCAATAGAGATATTGAACAAGATTTGGTTTTAAAGCCTTCTATGTACTGGCAATAAATAAAGGAGAAAGCTGATTAAGTTATGCATCAAAAAAAAGCTTATAACCAGTGTGTGCGGTCAGATGATACTATTATTGTGATTTCTGTAAATAAGCGTTTCTAGTATAATCTTACTAAGCGCTTTGAAACTAATGTAATTGATTAAATAGTCATAGAGAGGCAGCTGCTCGAGTGGGAGTCACTATTCTGTAAAAGAAAAAGACTTAGACTTTCTATATCTATTAGTTATATAGGGGATGGAAATCCTTCTCCACCTAGAAAAACTGACAAACGAGGATATTCATTAACAACTAATATAATACTCTATGAGTTGGATGATTAAGTTGATGTAGAAGAGTCTTCCGGGCAACCATCTGTTTGGTGAGATATTTACTGGGTAATGCATTGTCTAGGACCACCCTGTCACTATGAAGGCTAATACTACTGGCAGGATCCAGTGAGTAAAAAGCACTACTGGTTAAGAATGCATCATATGCGCAGTCTTGTTAAATATGTGGAAAGCAAAAAAGAAGTCATCAAGACCCACGACGACATTCCCGAGAATATTCGAGACCAGCTACGTGCGGAAGAGGAGCAGCAAATTGGCAGGAGACAGAAAGCTCCTGATCTTCTTGGGACAGGGTTTCCTCCAATCAATATAAATATTCTCCCTACACAGTCATCTCAGGCCCTAGTGTCTTCCTCATCCAGTGATCCTCCTTCAAGAATTGAACAACTTCATTCCATGAAGATCCCTGGGCCTTTCAAGGTGACGTTGAAGGAATATACCCAGTGGCATCTGACACAGATGAGCACGGCTAGCTCCAGGGATAATATCATAAAAGCGCACGACATTACATTAGAGAATGGTCTGGATTTGAAACAAATATTCAGTGATAATAACCCCGAGTTCTTTCACAAACAGGGAGTGAAGATCGGTTTCGCCCGCAGGTTCGGTGACGACATCCCATTGTGGCTTGAAGATCGTGAGAATAGCAACGATGCCGACGAGATTTAGACTATGTATTCTTGCTTAGATAGAGAACTGCGCTTCCTAGGCAAATATAATCCTCTTATATTCCTTGCAAAACTAGCTTCAGTTTTATTAATGTTAATTGAATTGCTTAGTGTCACGGACCTGGATCCACCTTAGTTAAACAGCGTTGTGTCGAGATACGTTAGGCTTGGTTGAACCACACAAAGGT
>JAMAGM010000085.1:0-27958 GCA_023626175.1 Talaromyces sp. PX1902
GAATACCACCGAACCGCCGTTCAGTGAAGAGTTAGCTCTGATCTAGACGCTTGACAAGCATCGGTTTACGACACTACAGTGGGATTTCAATTCCAGATCCGTAAAAACACCATCCCTATTAGAGAAATGCTCATTTCTTATTACTCTCCAGATCTGTGAAGAATTCCATCAGCATATACTAAGAATATATATATTAATCCAACATTTACACTTACTAGAATGCTTACTCTATTTCAATCCCTATTAAATCCTTCTCTAATTAAGTTACAATATTATAAGCAATACTAAATACCTCAAATAGCTACAATCTTCATATCAGGCTTCTATTTATTACTTTAAAACTCTTCTTATTGAAGATATAGAATAAGAGGACTAGGAATGGGTCCTATCTTCTTCCTTAACCTTATTAATCTTGTCTAGGCTTCCGCATGACCCAATATAACCCAGACCCAACCTGGACCCAACCTGGCCTGGGTTGGGTTTTGGGTCGAATACTCTGACCTAGCTTTGGGTCTAGATTATACTTACGCGACCTAGTCTAGATCTAGATCCCTAACTTAGATTATAAATATAATATATATACTAAAATCTAAGATTATATAAATTATATATATTTTATTTATAATATTTAGTATTTTTTTTATAACTAAATTTAGAGAAGTGAGGTTTAGTATTAATATTCTAATACTAGCTAATAATATTTAAATATATTATTATTTTAATTCTTACACTTTTATTCTAAGATCTTTATTTAGATATTATTTTTAGATAATAATATTTAAGTTTTATTTTCTTTATTTATTTTACCTATCTTATCTAGCTTTATTTTATTATTTAATATAGTATTCTACTTTTTAATATTATTAATTAGATCTATCTTAATCTTATTTAGTTTTTTATTCTATTTCTTTTTTATAGATTTTATTTTCTTATAAGAGAAGAATTTCTTTAGAAGCTTTATCTTCTACTTTTTTATATTAAATTATAAAGTATAAAGAAATATTATTAATTCTTTAATTATTTATAATTTTATTCTTTTTTAATAATAATAATAAATATTTTATATAGTATTAAAGAGTCATTCTATTCTTATATTTATTATAGAGAAAGAGAGTATATCTTATATAAGAATAATAATTACTAGAAAGTAAGTTTAATACTCTTTCTAGAATATAAAAGATATAATATAAATAGTATTTATTAATTAATTAATATATTTCTATAAAAGCTTTTTATAAATTAATTATTATTAAGATATTAAATTATTTTATTAATTATTATATTTAATTATATCTAACTTTTATTTAATATTATTATTATTTATTCATATTTAACGTCTATATGCAACCTTATGGGTTATGACAGACACGTGTTCGAGTAGGGCCCTAGGCCTAGGGCCTAGGGGCTCACCCCTAAGAGTTTCCAACGGTATGTAATTCTAGGCCTTAATCTCGCCCCCATACGGCGTATCCGCCAGGGACTTTTGGGCGTGCTTATAGGCCACTATGCCTATAAGAATCCCTTATAGTTTCCAACATAGGGGCACCCCTAGCGAGCAAGGGCCCTGGTGGCCGCGCTTAAGCACTAGGGTGCCCATCACTTTTATTTAATATCTTATTAAGCTTTAAGCTTAGCTAAGTGATTAAGTAAGATCTATTAGAAAATTAGTAGATTATTAAAAATTATTCTTAATATAGAATAAAAGTCTATTAAAAGGACTTATAATAGATATCTTATTATTTCTAATCCTAATTCTTTATAAGAAAGAATTTAAATTTATTTATTAATATTAGTATTATACTAATTATATAAATATACTCTAGAATATAATTAGTTTAAGAGTAATACTTATTAAGCTTTATCTAACTAGTCTCTAGTATATAAAATATTTATTATTTTTATAGAATATACTTTTATTATAATTATTTTATTAACTATTTAAGATATTTAAAAAATTTATTATAAATTTTAAATATATAATAAGTAGTAATATCTTAGGTCTTTAATAACTAAGTTATATAGTTAAAGAATAGCTTAATAATATAAAGAAGATAGTTAATTTGATATTATTTTTTATCTTAAAATAATATCTTTTTATAGTTATACTTTATATAAAATAATATAAAGATACTATATAGATGCTTTACTTAATAAAATATAAAAAAAGTTAAATTCTTTTAAATTCTTATATTTTAAATAGATATTAGTTTTATATTTGATATCTAGAGATTATAGAATATCTCCTAGTATTAAGAACTAGTATTTATATAGATTATAAGATACTAGATCTTATTTAAAATATAAAATATCTCTTATTCTTAATACTATATATTTATTTTTATTAATTTAAATTATTTTTCTATCTACTTTATTATAGTAGAGTTATTTAATAGGATTATCTTAATATAATTAAGAAGCTGATTAAGGCTGAGTTAAATAATATAAATAAGATATAGAATCTAGATAATAATAATATTATTTAGTAGAGTTTATTAAAGAGAATCTAATATAGTTTTATTATTAAATATATTATTTATTATTAATCTAAAGATTTATAATTTAAGATTATACTCTATAAGAGTTTAAAAAATAATATTACTAAGATTTATATTAGTATATAGCCTATAAAAAGGCTTAAATCTAAATAGTATCTTATAATAGACTTAATTAGTATTAATAAAGTAGCTAGTGATTGCTATAAATATCTATAAGAATAAAGATATCTAATAATCTAATATAATTAAAATCTTTAAGCTAGGAAATAGTATTTAAAGAATAATCTCTTACTAATTTTAAATAAGATTTTTTAATTAGTAGTAAATTATATTAATAAAGAAAATTATTAATAATAATAAAATAAAGTAAGTCTAAGAAATAAATCATTAAAATATTAAATATTTAATAAAATAAAATAAAAGTTAATTAAATATAAAAAATTATAAGATATTTTCTTTCTAAGTTTTTTATAAAAAAGATATAGTAGTAAAAAATTCTTCTTAAAATTAATTAAATTAGTAAAATAGATATAGCTAAAAATAAACTTTAATAAAAAAATTATAAAGATATAAAGATATATATTATTTTTAAAAAATTTAATTATTTTAACTTTCTTCTCTTATTTACTTTTTAAATATCTAGCTATTTTTAAATACTTCTATATTATTAATATACTATAATATTATATCTTACTTTTTATTTTTAAGTTAATTATATAGAGATATTTAAAAATAACTCTATAATATTAATATATAACTTTTAATATATTATTTATATTATAAATAACCTAGTAATAATAGTCTTAAATCTCTATATATCTTATTAAATCCTAGTTAATTTTACTTTTTTTTCTAAAATTAGTTTAAAACTATTAATCTATTTATTTATTATATACTATTCTATTATAGAAAAAAAAAATCTTTTTTTAATCTAATCTAATATATATAAAGTAAGAGAAGATTATTTAAAGAATATTTAATTATAAAAAGTCTTAGTCTAAAATATTAAATATATATTAATTAATAAATAAAATAATAAAATAATTTAATAATATTAGATAGCTAAAATTATCTATCTTATTATTATAAAAGAAAAATATAAAGTTAGAATACTAATTTTATAATATAATTAATTAATCTAATAGATAAAAAAAAAGATAAGAAAAAGAATAAATATTTATAAAATAAAAATATTTAAGAATATTAAAATAAATTAATAATTTAATTATTAAAATAAAAAGTAAAAAAAGTAAATAGAAAATAATATATAAATTAATTAGATTTAATTTATTTATAAAATCTATTTATCTATAAATCTAGTCTAGAAAATCTAATAATAATCTAATAAAAATCTAATAAATCTAATAAATCTAAGAAGAATCTAATTAAAATTTAAAGAATTTAGTAATAATCTAATTAAAATCTAGTTAAAATCTAAATAATCTAGAAAATCTTTAATTCTTATTTTAATATTATTTCTAGATCTTTAAAAATTTTAAGATATATTATAGGAAAGAGCTTATAAGAATAATTAATTTTTAATAAAATAATTATTAAAATCATTACTTATACTACTAAGTAATAAAAATTTAATAAAATAATTAATAAAATAATTATAAGAATTTTACTTAAATATTTTTTATAAGATTAGCTTATAACACTTTTCTTTTATTCTTTAAACTAATCTAGAATTAGGATAGATTAATACTTTTAAAATAATACTTTTAATTTAGAAAAATTTACTAAATATTACTATTATATATCTCTATAATATAAGATATATATATATATATTTCTATATAAACTAGTTAAAATATTAAGCTTCTAACTTTAATTTTTTTCATCTACTTTCTTTTAATATTTTTATTAATAATTAATTATAAATTAAGTCTAGATAGAAAGAATCTTAAGTTATATTATATATTTTAAGAAGATTTATATTATAAATATATAATAATAATTAATATTATCTAGAATAAGTATAAAAAATAGTATAGTATTTTAATAATTATATAAGTTTATAATTAAAATTATACAAAGATTAGATTATATTAGGTTTTAATAGGTTATTGGGGCCCTAGTATTAAATCTGGGTTAGGTCTAGGTTAGAGAAGCTCAACCCAGACCCAGGCTGGGTTAGGTTTTGGGTTGAAGGTGTCGACCCAAGTTGGGTTATGCGGAAGTCTAATCTTGTCTACTCTACGGACTATCGTACTAATAAAAGAAAACCATAACAATAACAGTAATTTAGTTACATATTATATTGAGGAATACCAGAAACGTGCTATAGAATACTGGAATGACTATTATGCGGCCTCCAATTCCATGAAACCTGACATGCCATATCGGATTAAGTATATGGATCGTGGTAGAAATTCTTACATAGGTTATATATAACGTTAGGTAGTGATCTAACCCCCCTTTATCTGGGTTATGTAGTACAAATTATATAACTTAGATAATAACATGCCCTTAGATAACTAGTTCTATACCTCTACTAACATATCTCCGATTTTCTATGCTACTTTACGCTACCACCAGTGGTTAAATTGACTCAAAATTTCATTGGTATAAACTCCAAAATTTGGAATTCAGCTTCTCAAATTTTAAGCAAAATCGGACGCCGGGGGCTACATAACCCGAAGTTGGACACTTTTTTTTTCCCCATACAAAAATCTCGAGCCCTAAGTGAACTGAACTTCGGTTCTCCCACCCCCATGGATGGGATTCTAGGGATATTGACTCACAGTCAAAATGCAATTGGCGCACGCATCCTCGCAAAGACATTATCCCGAGTTACCGCACAAGAGTGTACAGAAGACCCATATTTTATATGCGATTTTCTTTCTATTGCGCAGCTTCAGAAACGCTATTCGTAGAATTCAACCACAGGATCATTTTCGGTATGAATTTCAAATTACTTTGCTGGTACTACTCGGAAATATAGGCTAACGACCTTAGCCACGTCTTATCGTGGTCAGTAAAGACGATCGCGAATTCGTTTACTTCTACGAAGCACAGTTCACGTTGGAAGTTAAGCAAGGCGATATTCTGAAATTCTGCTTGTCGAAGTAAAAATATTATAGCGTATCGATATTATTCGTTCTCCCCAGGCAATGGGTAATTGTCGCTCTCAAAGAGCTTGCTGGCAGAGTGTAACCACTCTGCAGTTTTATGCCCTAGCCACTGTGGTATAAGCTTCTTTCTACTCTCTTCTACTTCCACGGACATTTGTCCAACGATCTGTGTAAATATCAGCATACAGTGAAGACCCTGGAGAAAGAAGTATTAAACACAGTACCAGATGGCATTTTCCAGTCTCATCTCGCGAACAGGCGAGGGCAATGGCCATTGCAACGCACTCTAATGTGTTCCATTTGAGACCCGAATGCCTCCATCTGTCGGCCAATGCTTTAAATGTAGGGGTCGGCGTGAAGCCCGGAGCGACGCCATTAATTCTGATCCCTAGCTTTCGAGCAGTTTGTTGTGCTGCCCGGAGAAGACCAGTGATCCCATGTTTAGATGCGACGTATGACCCTACCCCAGTTGACCCAAAGTATCCTGATGTCGACGTCACAAGAACCACTGATCCTCTCAGGCCACTGGCAGGCGTAAGTGGATTATATTGCATGTAGTATAGTGCAAGTCGCAAAGCTTCAGGATAAAGACCCCACAAATTAGCCCCAAAAGGAAAAACAGTTCAGTTATCAAAGGATTAAGAAAAATACGTACTGTTGATCGTCCCTTTGAGATTGACATCGATCACACGAAATCCTTCCGTCGATTCGCGCAATTCCCCAAGCTCGTCAACGTCATCAATATCAAACAGCTTCTGGCTCTCCATTATTCCAGCATTGGCCACAACAACGTCAATTTTGCCAAACTGATGTATGCATTGAGCAAACAGTAGCTTCATTTCTTTCCAAACAAGGATGTCAACGCCAACAAAGAACGCAGAATTGGGATGTTGAAGTGATTGAATCAATGTTTCAGCATGAGGACGAGTGCGTTCCAGATCGGCAATCACGGTGTTTACTCCTTGCGAGTTGAGCAAACGTACAGTCTCCGCCCCTATCCCATTTGCTCCTCCAGTCACGATAGCAGTCTTGCCCGAGAGACTTCTCAGTGCAAAGAGGTCGGTATCGTCCATGTTATCAGTTATGCGCTTTGTCCGTGGGAAACTTTGCAGACCCACTTTTGGTTGTGCTGTCAAGATAATTCGATATATATCATATTTATAGCCTCCGAGGGCAAATACCTAAATACAGAAATTTCATATTTGCACCAATTCATCTCGGCGTTTTCTACCCCGCATATTCTCGGCTTATTCGGAGAGGCCATTTCGGATATTTTCCCATTTGCTCGCCCGACATACATGTCTATGGAGATATTGATTTGTGTGTATCCACTATTGCTAGCGCAAGGGCCATTAGTAATCAGCGGGGCGTCTAGCATATTGTGAATCCCTTTCAAGATAGATACAAGTACACTCAGATTCGAAATTGGCTTCCATTTACTTTCCCCATACTTTTATTCTCGACCGAGGCCTCTGCCAAGACATATCGTCCAATTAGCAGCAAAGGCAATCAAAGACAGTCGCTGAAAGTAGTATAGCCTGGGCTATTGATGCCCTAGCGCTAGGGCCCCAGGCTGTTTCTCTGTACAAAATATGGGAGTCAATTTCGAACCTGGGTGAATCTCCTCAGCTACAACTTCAAAAAGGGTTGAGTTTGATAACGAGAGAGCTCCAGTCTATTCAAAAATCTTTTTGCCTCAAGTAATCTGGAAGGGCACGGTTGACAAAATACTCCACCTTTCCGCCAAAGGCCTAAGTAGGGAAGTTGGGATCCTGGGAAAATGTCGCTGCACGTTACGCAGCCTTCCCGTATATCAAGATCAGCCTGGTTTTACAAAATTTCATTTATTCTAATGTGATGATTGTATTTGAAGATGAAGAGAAAACGCTGTTGATAAAACAGTACTAGGATTGCGTTCCCGTGATGTTATAACAACTTCTCTTTTGAAGAAATCCACAAAAAAGCATTCTTTTGTGCCATGGCTATCTTTAAACAGAAGTAGCAACTTGATTTATAAGAGAGGCCAGCTCAAGTGGAGCACTGATATTGGGGAAATGCCCAGAATTGCAAAGGAGTGTCGTCACTTGTCGGCCGCTCTTTGTAGAAATCATGTCAATGACGGATCTCTGAAATTCAGGCGGTACAGAAACATCGTGCATGCATATGATGTACGTGACTGGAATATTCAAGTATCCTGCGTTTCGGAGTGGCCCAGCAAAGCTTGTCGCTGAATGCAACTTCATCTGGTTCGCATATTGGATCGATTGGGCATGCGGTAAGTCCGAGAAGTTGACCCTTGCGCAGCCATCAGGCTCGGAAGTCAGGTAGTCTCCCTGTGTAGGCTGTTAAATCTTAAAATTTCTTTGTAAAATTTGCCTTTCCTTACCTTTAATCTCATGAAATAGGGTAGTTTCTCACCCATGACCGACATGATAGATCCACCAATTTCAGGTACCGGGGAGCTGATATAGACGAGATGAACGATACCCCCCGGTTTCTGAATGGCTTCCCTCTCCACCTTTGAAAGCCTCTCAGTACTTTCGGTGCCGCATACTCCGCCATAGGAGTGCATTATCAAGATGATTCCATAGCCGTCATCAGCTAGTTTCGTCGTCACCATTTTGATATGATCGGCATCGTCCATCATGGATGCAGCTGGCAATGGATCACGACTCCCAACAGACGGAAGGTCGATAACAGTTGCACACAACCCATATTCTGAAAGATGCTTCACAAAATCCGAGTATAGCGTTGGTGGGGCAAAGGAAGCCGGGACAATAACAATGTGAACCTTTTGCATTTTCATAACGATGGCTTCCGGTCAGTAGTTGATTTGCATTTCATGTCAGGGTCGGGGCTTTAATCAATGAAATATTTGGGAAAAGTGTTTTCGTTTCCAGTCTCGGTTTCTGGTAAGAAATAATTCACCGAGTAGACCGAGGCGAAGACCGAGGCCAAAAAGGCCTAAATCATCGGACCTGAATTCCCCCCACGTCCGTCGGAAGTGTTCAGCAGTGACCGCAGAGTGGAAACCGAAATTATGGTACGACATTCACCATTTCTCCTTCCAATGTATCTGTAGCCGATGAGATGTCTGCTGGTTTCTCAAAACCGATGTCTACTGGTCTTTTAGACTGCGTCGGGGCCAGAATGGAGGTTATATAAAGGTTCCGAGAATACCTGCCTGTCTAGTATAGAAGTGCTCAACATAAGTATCCTCCTTTCTCAAAGAATATCAAAAAGCCTTTTCGTATCATGTTCAATCACATTGCGATCATAGGAGCGGGACCATCCGGCCTGACCCTTGCAGCTCTGTTGCAACATCACTCGATCCCCTTTACCATCTACGAGCGAGAGAAATCTACCAGTTCTCGCTTTCAGGGAGGATCTCTGGACCTTCATCCGGATTCTGGTCAACGGGCTTTATTCGAAGCCGGTCTTCAGGATCAGTTCAAAAAATATGCCCGATATCACGACCAGGACTACCGTTTTGGAGACAAAAATGCGGTCACATGGTTGTATCACCAAGCACCAGCCAACGCAGACGGGCGTCCAGAAATCGACCGCGCAATGCTTCGCAAGATACTCATCGACTCGCTCAATCCAGCGAACATCAAATGGGATCACCGCGTCTCGGACATATTTCCACAGGAAGACGGCCGTGTAAAAATATCTTTTGATAACCAATCCAAACCAGTGACAGTTGACCTCCTTGTGGGTGCGGATGGAACTTGGTCCAAGGTTCGACCACTCTTGACCACCTGGAAGCCCGAGTACACTGGCCTCACGGTTATTGATTGCCGCATCTCTGACCTGGACAAAAGATTCCCAGAGCTAGGAGAGTTCGTTGGCCGAGGTACCTATTTCTGCCTTTCTGAAGGTAGTGGAATTTTTATGCAGCGAAATGGAGATGGCAGCTTGCGTGTCTATCCTTGCCTGCGAGTTGATGAGAACTGGGCGTCAAAGGATGTCTCATTCGACTGGAGTGATCAGAAAAAAATGACCGATTATTTGATCAACACGTTCTTTCGAACCTGGGACCCTCGTCTTCAAAATGTCATCCGCAATGTTGACGCGAGTATGACTCCACGTGCCCAATATCGCATGCCGTTAGGTTTGCGTTATAATCATCGTCAAGGGCTGACCCTGATCGGTGATTCTTTGCATGTCATGTCGTGGTTTGCTGGAGAAGGTGCGAATTTGGCGATGCTGGATGCCCTGGATCTTTTTCACGAGATATATGCTCATCCTGAGGACCTCGATTTGGCAGTCCATCGCTATGAGAGTAAAGTTGTAGCCTCTGGACGGGCTGATGTGACGAACGAGATGTCACAAGACCTTCTGGTCAAAGCTATGTCAGATGAAGCTCCTCGAGCGTACGTTGCAGGGATGGCAAAGGCAATGGATGTTTGGTTCGCGGACGGGAAGTTGCTGGACAGTATGGACCGAGACACATTGTATGAAAACTGATCTTTGTTGAGAGTATATGGGTAATTGCCTTGGAATGACAAAAGTACCAATTTTGACAACCATTCATCTTTGTTCCTAGTCTGTTCTACAGAAACGTGACCTTTGAAACCCAATTGAAGACAAATACATTCGCGTGTAGATAGATACTTTGACATATTTTTTATCCAACGGTGAAATGACATAGATGCTTCTATCCAAAATTTCCAGGTTGCGGGCTGGGATTGGGGGGTGAGATGGTAAAGTGGTTGCGGTAGTGGCAATGTTTTCAGGCTCAGGTAGTAGTATGTACTTTTCATTGTTGAATATAAAAACCGAAAAAGAATATATCCTCATTATGTCTACATCAACATCACAGAAGAGATTCAAACAGGGTTATTCGGCGGACGTATTTTCTTTGTTTCTATGTCAAGCAATGTATAACCCAACTGCCAAGGTTGTACCACTCATCCCTGGAAATTTGATACTTTAACTCTTTCTTCGTCACACTCATTGCCGTTTGATTTTGAAATCCCAGTTAACTTCCCATTTCGCATATGCTTCATTACTTCCCTTGTCTTCAGGCGAGTGAGAAGTAAAAGGCTTGAATTGAAGTAGTAAATCCGACTTCACCGCATATACCGAGTCAGACTCAAGATAAATGTCATCATCAGGGAATACTTGTGTGACCAAATGATGATATGAGTCGCTTCTTAACATGAAGTGAATGTGGCCAGCTCGGTAAGGGTGGCGGTCCATCAGTTTAAGAATGTCGCCCGCGGGTCCACCGTAAGGAACTGGATAAGGAACCGGCTTGATGCAATAAAATGCGTATTGGCCATCTTTATCGGACGTGAACATGCCGCGCATATTCCCGCGCGGCTGATCTGGGTCCTGTTGGTCATATAACCCATTGACCGCGCACTGCCACACGTTCAGGGAAACCCCTGGTGTTTTATTTAGCGGACTATGCTAGACCCCAACAATCATTCCAGTCGTGTATTAGACATACCTGCGACGGGCAAATTGGTGTCGGCATCCAAAATTCGACCGTGAAAGAATGTCACTTCGCCTCCGAGGTTCTTCTGGATAATACTTTCCCCTTTCTCATAACGGGGGGGATCGGCCGTATAGAATGGGCCAAGAATGCAAGAGTTGGTGCTATTGTCATTCTCCAGAGCTTTTTGCGTCTGAGAATCGACAAGTCTAAACAGATTGTTAGATTAAAGAAAGGGCCACAAGATATATGAAGTTTAGGACATACGCCTCCACACCTAAGCAATCTGAAATCAACAAAGTCTCATTGCGCTCATGGTTACTCATCTGACCTGATCGATTAAGGGCGTCGATGGCAATATAGAGCTCCTCTGGACTGAGATTAACATCACGACAAAATGCATGAAGATATCGTATCAAGCCTGTGAGGATTTCCCGAGCTCTGGGCAAGCTGTTGGGTCCGAATGAGGACAGAACGGAAGTTGTCAAAGGGTGGGTTTCAGGAAGATCCATTTCGAAGATTTCACTGGAGTTTCTTCCGGGTGTTCGATTGACTTCAAGGTGATCTCAAAAAGGTTTCTTTCTTGGATAGAAGCGATCTTCATATATATATGTACTTTGGCCGGATATGAGACTTCACGCTGAGCAGCCCTCACCGCTTGGACTGCGGAATCTCCGAGGCCTATGCACCGAATGAACACTAATGAATTCGTCACACATTGCAAGCATAAGCCGCACTAATCGAGAAACATGCACTATCTGTGTTCACGGAGACCCTTGGCTGGACAAAGCTTTGCTACGAGCCAAGCCTTCAATCAATCTAAATTGTCGAGTCCGAAATTGCCGAGTCCGAAATCACCGACGTCGCTATAGTCGGCATAAAATCTTCTGGCCGGCGATTTCTCATAGATTTCTCATGTCATCTTCCCAATCATGTCAGAATCAATCTCGAGTCAAACGATGAGCCATGGGCAAATCAACTCACAGCGTATGGTCAAGGAAAGTGCCAAGAAGCGACGTCCCCCACTGGCCTGTATCCAGTGCTATCAGCGTAAGCTCAAATGTGGAAGAGAGCTTCCATCCTGCAGTCGCTGCTCGAAGGCAGGATATGCAGACAGGTGCACCTACCGTAGAAACCCAGCAATGTCTTCATCAGTAGATGGAATTTCTAGCTATGACCATTCAAGGAGAGCTGGAGTCATGACAACGTCCTTTCATACACCCGTCTCGCTGACAGAGACTTTGGAAAGACCTCCAACCTCTTCCGACTGGAAAGGGAAGGTTACCCACTTGAAAGGTCAAGAGACCACCACCAAGTTTTATGGGTATAGCTATGCTCTGAATTTTCACCAACAGGTACGCCACACCATTTCATCTAACAGACATGGAGCATCCCCTCACTAGTGATAGTTTACTGAGCTTCGATCCTACATCATTCGAATAAAGACCAAAAACCCAGCAATCAACATTCTTCGTGACGAAATTTATCCTTTGGCCAATGATGAATATCGGCTTCGTCCGTTGGCAAATGATACAGTGCTTGGAGACAATTTAAGACAGCTGATTCCCCTGAAGTCAGTTACGGACACATTGGTCCAAACCTATATTGACAGATTTGAGATAACACACCGGGTGCTCCATATATCGACGTTCATAGCTGATTACAATCGCCACTGGGCAAGTCCATTTTGCACGCCCGCGTCCTTTGTGGTACAGATTCTTTTAGTGGCAGCATCAGCAGCAAGCTTTCACCCTGAAATATGTATTGATGTTATTAGCCAAAAGCCCGTCCATGAACATGCCCTTAGTTGGCTCGAGGCTGCAGAATCATGGCTTAATTCCTCGACCCATCAGCCTCCTCGATCCTGGGACGCCTTGGCTACTCATTGCTTACTGCTCATTGCAAAACGTGCAAATTATATCCAAGAAGGGTCTTTCTGGATATACACTGGGGCACTAGTCCGGTGGGCTATGGCAGCGGGATATCACCGTGAACCTTCCCCAACAGCGAGAATATCACCGTACTATCGAGAGATACGACGGCGCCTGTGGATGACGATAATTGAAATCGATATTCAGGCCTCTGTAGAACGTGGAATGCCTCCTAGTGTCAGAATAGAAGATTTCAACATAATATCGCCGCTGAATATCGACGACGACAAGCTCCAGGAGTCGAGCCAAGATCCCCTTCAGGGTTCACCACTCGCTACATTAACAGATACGACTTTCCAAGCCATTATGTACCGTTCTTTGGCTGTTAGGCTGAAGATATGTGCGTTTGTCAATGGATGTCACGAGCAAGATGATTTCGACCGGGTTTTACACCTTGAAGAGGAGCTGGAAGAAACACTCCGGGATATCCCAGAATGGAACAATCTGCAAGACAATCCGCGACGGCAGCAGACAAAGATGTACGTGAAGAGATTATTGAGCATCTATATGCATCAGTATACGCTCTTGTTGCATATCCAGTTCGCAATCCAAGCCCCGCCCTCATCCAAATCTTCAATCTGCCGACGTGCAAGGTTGGAGGCATCCTTGAAAATTCTTGATCACCACCAAAAGCTTATACACGATGAAAAAGTACCAGAACAAGCGTGCAGGACCGGATTGGTATTTGCTGCACTGAATATTTGCCATGAAATTTACACAAATTTCGGACCTCATTGTAAGCAAAGGCACAATCCCACTTCTCTACATAATTCTAGTCGCACGAAAGAAAGAGAAAAAAAGACCACTATTAACTGATTGAAAGCTTCAAATCAATCAGCTACCATGGCTATGTTTTCACAAGTTTCAACGTTTCTCGTGGCCACTGTTGAGCAGGTACTACAGATCCTGGAATGCAGGGTCAACGTTGCATTCAATGGATTGAACGAATATTACATACTCAGTATGATCATTGGTTTGATCAAGTCCAAAATGTGGCCGGAGTCTTGCGTTACATCCGACAAAGAAACAGCAGATAGAGTGATCCGAATATGCTCAATTTTGCAGAGGCGGCGGGCTAGCATTCTGCCAGATCACTCTCTGTTGCGTTTGAAGTAAGCATTCCAATGACGAGCGTTATTCAAATGCGTATTGAATTGCTGTAGTGATAATGAAAATGTGCGCGAGCCTAACTTATCAGAGGATGTAAGCTCTATAATTCCCGATGGTGCAACTGAACTATTGAGTTCATTGGTATGTATTTTCCTTTTATGGTTCGGACGTTTTCTGCATCCACTAACGAAGATTGAATAGTTTCCAGAGAATTTGGAATTTTTGAATGATAGTACTGATTACTCCTTCTTCAATGCATAAATAGCCTTGCCCAAATATTTCCTCCTAGAAAACAGTTCGCACTTCAAAAGTCTAGGCTCAGTGGTTGTAAACAGAAGAAAACTGATCCAGAGTTGAGGTTGAATCCAGAACACACCGCGATCACACAACTTCCAGAAACTTTACCTGTAGATGTAACCTCGCCACAGTGATGAGAACGGCTCCAAATGACAGACGACGTATATTGTCACAGTCCCACAGCAGTGTATACGCCCACCAGAGAATATTCACTGTATGGAGCAATGACCTGGAGGATATATACTAATACCAGAATATATATATTACTACGTAGAGTTCCTAAACGTTATATTAGGTAGGCTTATTTAATTATTAATTTATAAAAGCTTAGCAATATCTTTTAGAATATATATTTTAGTAAATACTAGCTATAAGCTAATATATTAATCTATATATCCTAAAATTTAATCTAAACTATTAAAACTCTAGAGCATAGGTCTAGACATGTATTAGGTCCGGTCCGGTGTGGCTATAGATATGTAAATATTGCATTATATGGTTTCTAGTTAGCTAATCAAAGAACTGTCAAAGAATCTGGACGTCACAGCCAATAGATTAGTTACCAGCGCTAGTCACATAAACAAGAAAAGTAGCTAGTTATAATAGCTAATTTATCAATAATAAGTATACCCTATAAGAAGAAGATCTAATAAATTAGGAGCTAAAACTAGTCATTTATAAATATAGAGATTTTAGAATAAAGAATTTAAGAACTAATAATTTTTAAATAAAATAATTTAAGATTAGCTAGGATCTAAGAAATAAATTATAAGATATTTAAATATATAAAATTAATAATAATATAGGATTATAGATCTATAATTTTTTAGATTTATAATATTAAATTCTAGAATTAATCTATTTTAACAGGTTATTTAATAATCAAAGGAGTAAAAATATCAGGAATAAGGTGCAAATTTAATAAAAAAAAATGAACAAGAATAAAGAAGTAAAGATTTTATAAAGAATAAGAAATATATTTATTATAATTATTATTATATTAATTTTAATAAATTATTATATCTTATTATTTTATATTTCTTATTAAAAATTATTTATATTTATATTAATTCTATTAGTTATTTTAATTTTATATTAATATTCTTAATTCAAAGTATTTATATAATTTTATAATTTTAAAATAGAATTTATTTTATCTTAGTTTTATCTTTATTTAAATACCCAGTGAATTTATTCTTTTTAGGCCTTTCCTTGTATAAGCGTAGCTTAATATATTCCTATAATCTAAATAGAACTAAAACTTATAATATTTAATAAAATATAATTAAAACTTAAAATATTTCTTATTAAAATAGAAATATACTTTAATAAGAATAAAATTAAAAATAAAAAATAAAGAATTATTAGAAGAAAGTCAGCAAAATAACTTCTAGACCTCTGCGAGTCCCATGCCAAGAGTCCCATGAAGCTAATTCCATGGGACTCTTAGCAAAGTGGATCCTCCTGAAAGTTTATTTATGTATATAATATTGCCTAAAACAGTAATTTCTACACAAAATTTACATAACTCTAGGACTTAGGACTGAATTCTGAAAAGTCCCATGGGACTTGGGACTTGCAGAGGTCTAATAACTTCAAAATATTGTAGTATATGAAATGTAACTAGGTCTCTCTCGGTCCGCTCTGATCAACCCAAAAGTGTCTGATGAGGCGATGAACATGATCACATGACTTGGGATACATTAATTAAAACTTGGCGAACATAGCCCGTACTGTTATTGTGTGGTCATTATGACGCATGTATAGCCCAACGTTAATAATGTGACAACCAGGACAGACGACAATATTAGCAAACATTCGTATAAGTTCATAGGCACGAAAGTCGCTATTCCAAAGGCAGCTACAACTCACCCAGCGACTTATCAACCAGGCCGTGTTGGTCGTGCGTGTTAAGCCTGCCGCAAACGAAGGACTAAGTGTAGTGGCCACAGTCCGTGCCAGCACTGTCGAAGTCATGGATTGAAGTGTGAATGCGGTGTTAAGAAGGATGAAAGGATTATAAAGTAATTTGACACGGTCCACAGCACAGCTTCATGCTGACTGCAATTACAGACAAATCAGACAAATCTCGGAGTAAGTGAAAGAATACGAAAAACTTCTCGCTTTCTTGCTCCCCAGACTCCAGCACGAGGACGCTCAAGTTGTGCAAAATATCTTGTGAAAAGTAGGAATGATTGAATTGTCTAACCTCTGCTGGCTAACTAACATGGCCTCCACTCAGAACAAGGCAGAGACTTCATCTGTCGACGTTGGCGACGGCCCCAGTCCAGCGCTCTCGGTGCCGAACTCGAACCTTATGGCATCACAGTATCACTCATGTAGGCCCATCTCATCAAATCTGCCATGTCCAAGATCCGTCGCCCAACTCTGACCGTACCCACGCCTAAGGCGTGGGTCAAAGCTGCTTTGAGCAAAATTGGTCGCAATGGCGGCTCGCCGCATTTTAGCTATACCTCCAGCCCTTATTTCAGTCATGGTTTGATGGCATGGTTTTTGACTTGTGTCATGGGGGTGTGGAATAAGACGGTTCTGAGTATGAATCATGATATGCATAAGTCGATTCGGAAAAGGGCGTCGAGGAAGATGGAGAGATCGAAGACAAAGTAGACACTACACCTGCAGATTAGACTTGTGTAGAGGGGTGAATATGAGATGTTATTCTATAGCTTGGTGCGAACTGCACGAGTTGATGGTGTGGTTTTCATTCAACATTGTATTCCTATTTCTACGTTACCGTCCCTCACCGCCTGAAGACTAACCCCATCTGAGGACTGATTTCAACAGCTTGCTATATAGAATATTTTGAAGCTTTACAGCACCATATAATAATGAAATATAATAAATTATTGTTGTAGCACTAAATAAGATATAGCGAATCTGAAAAGCATAAAAATTAATCATAAAAACGTGCAGGTGGCCGTATCACGTGGCCCCTACAGTTTATAATAACTACCACCTCATTATCCTCTATATAAGCCTTAGATTGTGTTTTTAGCTTTGCTTGCCTAGAAATTTGCTTGGTAAGTCTTTTTAAAGTCTTAGGAGTTGCTAGAATATTATTATAAAGTTATAAATTAGCTAGTTTAGCTAGTTCTTATTTATTCTTATAGTATTGCTTTTCTATAGCCTCTTATTCGCGTTATATATATTTTTCTTGCTAGATTTAAATATTTGCTATCTTTTTAGTCTTATTAGCTTACTTTATAAGCTATTATTAAAGCTTTTTATTATTTTTATAAGCTTATTTTTGTGTAGCTTATTTACTTTTTTAAGATATAAAATCTTATACTTATTGAATCTTTAATAGGCTTATAAAAAGTACTTTACTATTATTTTCTGAAGGTATATTAAGTAATAAAGGCTTTCTCTTATTTAAACACTTTCTTGTATTAATAAGAGCTCTTTTAAGATTAATAATCTTATCTTTTAATAGAATATTCTCTATAGAAAAATAAAATACTATTTCTTAAAGCTATATAGCTTTTTTATTAAAAATATTAATAATAGTAGCTCTTATAAATCTATTAAGCTATTTCTAATTCTTAGCTAGGATAATTAAAACTCTAGATTTACTTGAGGATAGCTGACTGTTGATTTTCTTTATAAATTTTTAAATAATAAGATCTAGATTAAAAGGATATAAGCTGGTATTTATAAAGGCTGAATTGATATTTTTATAAGTAAAAGTTATATTCTAACTAGCCTAAAAAAGCTGAAAAAAATCATATTTTATAAGCTTAATAAAATTATATAAATTATTTATAAAATTATCTAATTGCTTTATATAATTTATAGAAAGAGGCAAGAAAATAATAATATCTAGAGGCTGTAAAGTATACATTGAATAAACTAGAAAGATTATTAATAGAATCTGATTTTAGTTATAGTATTTAATAAACTTTATTGTAATATAAAATCTATATTTATTAAGAATAAGAAGGCGCTATCTCTGGTTTATTTAAGATTTTATTTTTTTATTAAAAATATCTATTAATTAATAATATCTAAGCTCATTATTGGTCCATCCTGATTCTAAGGGTGTAAAAAAGTATTGCTGAGTATATAGATTAAAATCTTAAAGCTAAGAATCTTATAAATAGCCTGATTTTACTATATATATTAAAGTAGGTGATATAGCTATTTTATTAATATAAATATAATTAATTATTATAATTTATTCTTAATTTCTATTTTAAATATACTATTTATATTCTTCTTACTTATATTTATACTAAGTAAAGATTTTTTGCTATTTTATAGTAACTCTAAGTATAAAATCCTTTTCATCTATATTATAAATTTGCTCCGGGCTGAGGTTATATTATTTAATTTTATAACTAATAAGTATAAAATATAAAATATATTTATATACTAAATCTGCTTTTTTTCTTTCTAAATTAAGGCCACTTAAATAGAGAGAAATAATTTTATCTATATAAGTCTTTTTCTAATATAAGACTTAGTTTTTACTAGGCTCTTTACTAGATATCTTTCTTATAAAGTTCTCTAATATAATATTTATAGATGGTAGGTCTTGCTTAGTAAGTTTATTTATCTATTTTATAAGTGCTCTTAACTATATGTTATTAAGAATTTATTAATTATTATATTACTTTTCTTTTGAGTCTATAATATCCTGGAAACGTTTAGATAGATCTAATTGGCTAATACTGTATGTTCTTACAACTAAACTGATATTAGGCTTTTCTCTAGATTCTGCTGAACGTAATACTGCAAGTGCGAGCTCTATTGAAGCCATATTGATTGATATATCGCGGTTTGATATATTCGCGTTTTGTAGAAAAATCAGTCCTCAGATGGGGTTAGTCTTCAGGCGGTGAGGGACGGTATTACTTTACCGCTAATTGACCTGGGGCATTAAATTGTCCTGATAATGAATCAATGATACTTTCTTTAGTTCACATTAAAGGTTTTCTTGGGCTGTCCACATATTTGCGTGATTACCTACTTCACCTTAATAATTCACCTCCATAAAATGGTTACCGTATACTCAGGTTGTACTATTCTCAAAGCGGACCATTTTGCGATTGGGGCTTAAGAGAGATCCGCATTCCGAGATTGAGACACCAACTGTCCCCACATGTTGAAGTCTTGAACTATTCCCTTTCATAAGCGCGTACAATATAACTTCAACGCTCGAATCCGTATTCTTCAAAGCTGCTAGTACTGGCATGATTGAGTTTAAAAGGGCCCGATGGAGCTGTACCCTTGATTCCAATTACCCTAAGCCCTATCAGGTCCAATATGCGATGGCGATCGATCCATCTTGCAGTCTGGCTAAGGTATGATCGCATCCTCCATTGAGTTTCCCCCTTTAATTTGTGTCTAATTCCTAATTCTGGGAAGAAGTAATTGTGGCTATGATATTTTCCATTCTCAGTCCCGGTCCACCATAACTCCACTTCCTATAGTGGACAATATCAGCTGAATGTATGCTTTTGGAAAATGGTCTTATGGATGCCATAAAGGAAAGGTGAATGCGATGACCGTTAAATCCCTCTTTCTACGGCCATGGGTATATAAAGGAACATGTTGCCCTGGTATGGGAACAAGTCAGTTCCATCATCAGTCCGGAAAAGTTTCACACAGCTCTTTCGAATAAGAAACGTGCAGTTAACATGTCTAAGATTGCACACCTGCCCCTTTTGGCATTGCTCGTGGGAGGTGCCTACTCCCAGAGTGTCTCACATGCTGGGTGCGAAGTCATGAGTGCCATGAATACTCATCGATAGCTGCTGACTTGAAAAATGATATAGAGTGAACCTTTTCGGCTTTGCCAATGATATGAGTATTCTAGGCTCAGCATACAGCGAATTTGAGGGTACCAACTGCAATGCCTCCTATGAAGTTTACCCATATGCCGATTCTATAGACCACTATGAAGCCTGGCGCGCGAAAGGATTCAATATGTTTCGACTGGCTCTAGGGTGGCAGCATGTGCAGACTGAGTTGGGAGGTCCGTTGAATGAGACGACATTGAGTGCGGTTGATGAGCTGGTGACCCATATCACTAACGATGGCAATGTTGCGATTCTGGATATTGTGAGTATATTACTCTCACTTTAATTCTCATCTATAAGGCTGATAAGACGCTACTTTATATCAGCACAATTACGCCCGTTGGTACTGCGCAGTTATTGGCCAGCCTGAGTTGTCGTTTCTGAACCCGACAATCAATGTTACCGATGATCACTTTATTGACCTCTGGGAGAAATTAGCTGGACGCTATGCCAACAACACTAACGTCATATTCCAATTGATGAATGAACGTAAGTTAGCCTTGATGTAGAACGATCAATTACTATAGCGCACGACTAATTATATTGCTAGCTCATGATCTCGATATTGTCGCGTGGGGCAATACTAATCAAAAAGTCATCAACGCTATTCGAAAGATCACGTCCGAGCAAAAGATCCTCGTCTCAGGAACTCAATTCGCACGGCTCACGAACTGGATTGCCTCATCTATGCCTGGTATCGGACCCAGTCTCATACAAGACCCGGCCAACAACACGTTATACGACTTCCATCAGTACTTTGACGACCTTGGTGGCGCATACGGCTTGTGTGAGCCTTGGTCCGTATTTGCCGCTGACTTTCAGGAGGTTACGACGGTGTTACGCGCCAATGGCTATCGAGGCATTATCACCGAATTTGGTGGTGGACCATTCCCGCAATGCGTGGATCTTTACAACCACTTTCTGAGCTTCCTGAACCGTAACAGGGATGTTTGGTTTGGTTGGACGACTTGGGGCTCTTACTCTCCTGGTGATCTATATCTGAGTCTAGATCCGAACTCGACTTTTTATACTCTCACCGCTACGCTGGAGAACCTCATTCCACCAAAAGTGAACAGCTCAAAAGTTTAGAGGTATTACCAAAAGCGGCTCATTCACGGAAACTCAAGGTCACATTAGATGAAGACCTGTTTTTGTTATATTGAGAAGGACTAGAATATTTGTAGTTATTTTTTTATAAATTAGTTCCACTATAGTCAATGCCAATTGTTTTATATTTCGAACCTTTCTCGTGTATGAATCCTAGCTTGATTGGTGCTGTTCACGTTTGAAACCCTTTTTCATACACAATACTAGTTGGGTACCTCGTTTCCATGCCATAAAAAAGACCCATTCTGGTCTACTGCAGAGCATCCAAATGAGATCGACACGTTACGAACCCTTGACCAATCAGAATTTGCTCTCATCAGTCGAGGACTTGAGGGTTCCTTCTTCTTCAACTCCTTTTCTGCATCACTGCATTGAGATCTTGTAATTACAGCAACAGGGTTGACGGTCTCGCATCTCTTATTCCCAACGCGACATAGCTTTGGATATATGGCCAAGACAGGTTCATCTGAGGCGTTGAGGACTTTGATCCTGACTTGTGCCTAAATCATTTTTCAAAGAATCATCTTGTCTCCTACATTAGGTAGAGCAATATGAAAGTCAAGACCCAAAGTAATTGGTCCTTGCAGGATCAGGGCCAGAAACTATAGAGAATATTTTATCTGAAGATAAGCCCTTTTGATTCCGAAGCGCTAAATAAATTTGGGATTGGTATCATTTTTAATTACCTATCTATTTATTAAGCTAGTTATAATATTAAGAGTATATATATAATTATAAAGTCTAACTATCTATTTAAAATAAATTGCTTAGACCCTAAGAATAGCTTTAGAGTAGGAGTAGCTTTAAAATAGAGTAGCTCTAAAATATAAATTACTCTAGATTATAAGTGCTTTAGATTATAAGTTACTCTAGATTAGTAATACTCTAGAGTATAAGTTATTCTAGAGTAAATAAAATACTATATCTAACACTATATTTATTAATTTAAAAAAAATAAATATATTAAAATATATTTTTGTAAGGCGGAGAGCTTTCAGGCGGGAATAGCTTCATGTCGAAGCGTGGGCGATCCCTATGGAGGAGCCCTAACCACCTACGGGACCCCACATAGGGTTGCTTAGTCATTACCCGAATCCTACACGATCCACCCATGAATCGGTAGACGATTTAACTTAGAAAGGTAGTAAATAGCTACCTTATAGACCAGACCCTACGTTTAGGAATATAATAGGCTACGAATCGTCTCTCACATTCACGCCCTCTTACAACCCTCTTACATAAGCCTAATAGACAACTGCTTTTTAAAAGAGATAAAAGAAAAGACTATATTAGTAAAGAACTCTCTTATTAGAATACTTAGAGTATATATCTAGGAAATTAGACTCTATATCTAATTAAAATATTAATAGAGTTCTTAGATAATTAAGGCTTAGAAGGTCTATAAAAAGACTTATAAAGTATATTATACTAGAGAGTTTAATAAGAAAAACTATTAAGAAGCCTAGAAAGCCTACTATACTACTATATAATAAGTAAAAAAAGAGTATTAAAAGACCTTTTTATAAAGAGTAGATAAAGGCTTTAAAATAGAAGAAAAGTAGTATTAAATAGTATTATATTATATTAAATCTATTATTAATAATATTATATCAGCCCTTCTATACCTAGATATAAAGGAGATAATGGTAGTAATATTTAGTAAAAAAAAAGCTTTTTTTAAAGAGTAGATCTTTTTATAAGCTCTAAAGAATAATACTAAGATTAATCTTCTAAAGCCTAGAAATATCTATAATCTAATAATAGAATTAACTATATAAAATATAATTTTTAGTTAGAGAGTTGAAAAGGCTTTAAATATTAATTTATTTAACTTCTATATTATCTAGCTACTCTAGCAACTAGATTAGATCTAAGTAATAGTATTAATTAAGTAGTATGTTAGACTAAAGATTTATTCTAAAATCTAGAAAATTATTAAAGAGGTGCTTTTATAGAAGTCTAATAAAAACTACTATATAATAGCAAAGTATTACTAGATAATAAGCCTGCTTAAATGCCTAGGTAAAATAATAGAAAAGCTAGTGATAGAATTTATTACTAATAGAATAGTTGGATCTACGGAATGGCGGTCCAAAATGACCGCTACTGCAGCCTCATACAGCGGCATTTCCACTGCTCTGTCCGCGGCAAACCGGCTGCCGCTTTAACGCCTGGTCCCGCACGTCGTCCCTGATTCGCCGCGGGCACCCTTAGTCACTGGCTTGTTTTACAACAGAGAGGTCGTGATCGAATCCTGTTCGCAACAGAATCAGGATCCCATTACGTATAAGACCTCTACGACCAGCTCCAGTGCTATCTCCCGCTGACCGGCCTGATCGCCCATCGTATAAAATAGCACTAACTCCCCCATCTCACCCGTTCATCTACCAGCATCTACTCCCCTCCCTCCCACCTATTCCTTTCCCAGATCTTCCTAAATCCATACATTGCCTTATTTTCCTGATCTCTCCATCATACTATCTTCTCCCATAGAACCATCACTATTATCACCCTCACCTCCTCCATCTACGAATCCCGAGGAGCATCAATACTGGATAGACTTAATCCTTTGCGACAAAACGCGAGCCAAGCTCGAATATTATCAAAGCTTAGAATGGCTTCCTCCCAATCACAAACCTAAGACCCTAGAGGGCATCGCCGTAGTTAAACGGTACTGGTGGAAGTAAGTTTTAGGCATCTAAGCCCTTGCTATAGCGATGCAGAAATAACTAAACACTCAAAGGTACTGCCTCTAATCAAATACAGACTACGAAAAGTATCTTCTCTCTGAGGACCAGGCAATCTACATGAATTTTTTTGATTGGATGCACAAGACATCCTGTGAGAAGCGTCTCCAATCCTACAATGAATACTGGTGGCGCCTCAAGCAGTATTTCAGCTTGTTCGCTAGACGTCGTATGGAGCCAGAGGTCTAAGAATAGATGCAACGAGTATACCGTATCCCTCCCCCCTGTGAGGTACATAACTGATAGAAGAAATAGTTTATAAACAATAAATTCCCCGCTGAACACTCCATCTCTCGATGGATAAAGAAAAAATATACACTTTCTATGGACGCCTTCTGTATCCTGTACCGCCACTATTAGATTTATTTAAGATTTTTTTATTATAGGAGCATACTGATATAATTCGCTATAATCTAACTATAGTTATTCATTACTGGAACACGGCCTGGTGTGCTTCTCCCATAGAGAGCCTATCTATCTAACAATACAGCCGTGCACAAATAAAAAGGAGGCTTAAATTTCCAAAGTAACATTCCCTCATATATCTCGGCCAATGGTCTTCCAGATTCAGTATGTTATCGAGATATTGAACTCTTCTATCTTTGAGATTTAATAAGCAACCATGACGTCCTATATGCTATTATTGAGTTTCGCAACCTGAAAGGCCGACCTGAGGGTGCTGATAGGTAAGAGTGATTATTTCTACTTTTCTAACCCCACCATGCTGAAGTCGGCCTCTAGAACTAAGTTTTTTATATATTATAATTATTAGCTCGCATACTGCCCAATATTACAAATCATCTCGTACGCATTTTATGACAAGGCCTTCGCGAATACGACACTAACACCTGAGTTAATTTAGCAACTCTAGATGCCAGACTACTATACTTCTCTTCCCTTATATTAGAAACCAGAGGTCTTTGATACTCTTCTTCTTCAGCATGTCTATTCCATAGAATACAGCCTCAAACTCTATAAATCCCTGCTAATGGCATATAGCTCCAGCTAAGAAGTGCTGTGGGAGTTAGGTTAGGATACTAAGTTCGAAGATAATATTAGCCACTATAATTACCGGCGCTAGACTGCAAATGAGGTGAATTATAAGTTGGCGAAACTCTACAATGAGGTCTATCACGGTCGTCTAGTATCTGACATTCTATCACAGAGTATTTCACTAGTTAGGAGCGGCAAAGGGTGCTCGGTCAATCCAGTGATGAGGTTTATTAGAGGCACTACTAATCCTACTTTTTTCAAGGCGATCTTCAAAATATGGTGCTTCTTTAGCTACCCCAGAAACATCTTCTTTAGGCCGCTGGGAGCATGCTCTGGAAGCGGAATCTATTCACTCCCTCCTCCGTACTAACCGAAGAGCAGCGTCACGCTATCTGCTAAGACCTACAGATTTTAGAGTTCAGGCGCGCAAAGCGCAAGGCAATAGAGGAGATGCAATCTCTCGCTGGGACTAAGAAAAAAGCCCAGAATCTTTTCCCACATCTCTATGAGAAGCATGAATCGCTTTGCAAGGAGCTTTCTCAGTTAAGAAAAACATTAGTGAAGGACATCAAGGAGACTGCTAGAAAAGAGCACTTCCATAATGCACCAATTGTTAAAGTCGACCGGCAGATCAAGCGACTTCTCAGTCAGGTTGACCCTAAGGATAGTGACGTTAATAGATCTGATAAAAAGGACTGAGAGCTACCCACCCCAATATATATCTTCCCAGAGCGGGAACGGCTGGCTAAGAATTATTATAGTCCCAATGCGGAGAACTATGAAGAGGATAAGCTTCTTATAAGATATATCCAGGTAATTAAAGATATAGTTGCGCTCAGTACTCTCTATAAACCAAGCTGTCAGAGCAATCAAGTCAACTAGAATTTCGACGATCACGAGCCTACAGAACCAGAAAAGCCATCCGTTCTCGAAGAGGAAACACTTAACTGCCTGATGGATGTTTATATCATCTGTTATAATCTATCCCACTGTTCCGCGTCAAATCCACCTCCATATAGATTTCCTCCTAAGTGACAAGACTCTCTCCGGCGCCATGTTATCGATCGTCACCTCGCTAAAGCGTACGATGGGATCAGTTGTACCTGGAAGATATGCCACGAGGCGAAGTTCACCCACATCACGGACTTCTTGGCTCATGCCTTATACGTGCACGCATACGATATCAATATTCAACGGCAATATCTGCCTTCATGGCAACTTATTAGTGATTATGAAGATTTATCCTTTAATGATTCAGATTCCTCTTCTAGATCTGATCGCTATTCTGGCACAGACACTCCCGCTTCCTCTATCGCATCTAAAACGATGAATATCGAGCCTCACTTGGTCAAATCTGGTTCCGTTCAATCTACATATTACCCAGTGCGCCGGTCTAAGAGAATCAAAGTATCTGTATGAAATATAGATACAGGGGCTTATTCAATAACTTATATAAATATAATTCTGATCTATTTTTCTCAACATAGAATCTCCACACATATATATCGTTCCGGCGCGTTTCAGTTTCTTTTATGAATAGGGTCCCTTTCAGTTCTCAACCATTGTATTTTAGGTTTGTTGTATTTAAACATTTGCAAGTTCTGTTACAGGGGTTCCGGAAACTGGTGTCACCTGTCACGGACCTGGATCCACCTTAGTTAAACAGCGTTGTGTCGAGGTACGTTAGGCTTGGTTGAACCACACGAAGGTTCCGAGTCGATATTCGATAGAGGGACTTGAGTAAACGAAGTAACAATAGTCGAACTGTGCGATGGAAGTCTTGGTCACGTAACTAAGATAGAAGAGATCCCCCGTACAGCCTGGTGCCCGTACGAGTATGAATGCCTTGCTGACTCTCACTGTTGTATTTGAGTGACTTATGTCAAAGTGACTTAGGTCAAAGAACTATGAAGAACTGAATACATGATGGTAAAAGAGCGTCCTTATATATCCAATCCTCCATGTTCCGTCTACCGTATACCGTCTACCACTCCTGGTAGATGGTAGATGGTATATCTTTCTTTGTCCAATGAGCCTGTTAAGTGGAGGTATAATGTTGTTCATTGTTCTTCTAATCTTGAGGGGCTGATGGACTGATTATATACAGCATGTATGCACAGACCACTTCCTTATCGGAACAACACATCCACCGAGATATTCTATATACAACAGAGCCGAGCTCATTGTGTATACCATCTATACTTCTTATCAGTGGTATCTTATTCTTATCTCCACGTGACTTGGTGCGTGTTCCATACCGAGTTGTCTCAGCCTGACATCCTTCCACTGGTCTCGTCATCGTACGGTCCATACGCTCGCAAATCCAAAGTGACCTTTCCTCCTTGGTCATAGTATAATTCAGCGTCATGCAGGTTGATTCGTAACATCACCGCAGTATACACTCTTTTTGTTTCTGGAGCCCTAATGTAAAACTAGGCTAAACTCTATCTGGTTTATATCGGAACAATAATCTTCCTTGTATATTTCAGTATTGTACTTACGAGTAATATTACACAAGAGTGGCATGGCTGGGTTCGGGTGGCAAACTTGCCCCACACAGAATCAGGCAGAAGCTGCTCGAGAATTCAAAGATAAAATGGAATAGTGAATAGTGCTCAGATATCCCAGGCCCTCATTTCAAAGAGAGATTCTAAATAAGAGAGTATATGACAATCAACAGAATTCAATCTAGAACGTATGAAATTCTATAATATAAACTCGCCCGTCACTATACCCAAGAGCCAGGGTGGCTCCCTTGACAGCTGAAGTCACGAACTGACGATACTCGGGAGGAAGCCACAGTAGATTCTCGCCTCCCATTGCAACCCAGTTATTTGATAAAGATATTTGGGGATTAACACTGTATGAAGTCGGGCCGCAATTATCATGGAATTGTGGAACGGTGGCGGACCCAGTGGCAGGATTTTCTACCGCAT